>VNJW01001572.1:0-78482 GCA_008042615.1 Drosophila auraria | reverse complement strand
GGTGCAAGCAGCGAAGCAGCAGGAACTCATTTTATTTTGAACAGAAAAAAAAAGTTCGGATCAAATAAATGAAAGGGCAGTACAAACTCAAGATATTGGTAAACAGGTTGAGAAATGAAAGTAAATATTTCGCGGCGACAAACCGAACAAAACAAAAAGCGAAGAGCGCGACTAAAAGCTTTTGTCTAAGCTCCGAAAAATTACAAGAGCATGTAATGCTCAGCAGCAACAATAAACACACGGTGCAATTGTAAGCGGTAAACGCAATGCACAAGAAGGACGGGGCAGCAAAGCGTAATGCAAAAGTTATTAGAAAAAAAAAGTTATTTTGGAGATTAAAGTCAACTGGCTTTGATTAAACGAATCGATTGTTTCCAATTGATATAGATCACGGATTCACAGACCGATTGCCAAAAATTTGGGCTTAATGGGATAGATTTTCACTGAGAAAACTTTGTGTGAAGGTGGAGCGATAAAAGGCACGTCCGACAACGACAAGTGTAATTAGTACAGGCAGAGAGAAAGAGTTTTCTGTAAACTATTGTGCTTTATAATTAGGGGGTTTTAAGGAACTCAAAAATGGATTTAGAGGGGCTTTTCAGAATGAAAACAAAATAACACTTTAACCACTTTATTGTGATTTTATTTTAATTATAATTTAATTAATTACAAACAAAATAGACTCAGAAAATGGGATTTACTTAGAAATAAACCCTTTCAAATTTTTCCATCACGAAAACGAAATGAGATCCCTCCATTAAATTCCCTAATAAGGCCAATCCCCTGAAACAATACCAAGATTTTCCATTGATTGGATTTCTTGAGTGCAGGTGTGCCCTCGCCAAAGTTCAAAACAATTTTCGCTCATTAAAAAGGAAAAATTCATGAAAAATTCATCATAATGACGTAGCCCAGGGTTACCAAAAAAAAAACAGGAAAAAATACGAGCTACCATAATTTAGTTAATTTTCGGTTGGTTTTTGCTCTGCTGCCATTTTGTGGTCGATTTTTGTTTTTAATTAACTCGAAATGATGGCGCGCTCATAAATCCTCACAAAAATCTGACAAAATGACGCAAATTTTCGCCTCAAAGAAATATTTATCTGTTCGTTCGGAGTAAGAAATAAAAATAAAAATTAAGCGAAAATTAATCGAAGTAATTTCGAGAGGCAGCAGCCAGCAGCAAACTCAGGCCTGGCCCTCAAAATCGGGCGACATAGCGAACATAACTTGTGGAATTCTTGGGGCCAAAGTGGCACAAGGTAAAAAGGGTTTGGGGTCCCGGCTTTCGGGTCTCGTCTTTCTCGTATGGGAAAAATTCCGCTGGCCTCCAATCAGTGCACACAGTTTGCATTGCCCTGACATGAAAAAGAAATCAGTGCAGCAGGGCCAGGGTCTGCTCAGCCTCCTCTGTTTTCTTCCTCCTTTTTTCGTATTTTTTTATTTTTTATTCACAATTTTCGGTTGCAGAGCTGTGTGGGAAAATTTTTCAATTTTAATTGCACGTTGCGCGTTGTCGTCCCAAAATTTAAACAGTCGATATCCATCCGAAGGGCCCACCTACAAATCTCGCCCCGGCGGTTGGCTGTGTAAGGGTGTAAGGGGCCGGGTAAATCTGAGGGGTGGTGGTGGCTCGGACGGAACGCACAAAGTTCGTATAGCTCGCGTCTGCATACCGGGAGCGCCTTTCTATGAAAATTCCTGGCAGCATCTCGTCGCAGCCGCGACTGGCATTCCAGCAATGTTTTGGCTCTCAACTATGCAAGCGGAGCTTCCGAAGTCTGTTGTTGCCCCCCGGCCTCACCCCGGGGGAATCCCCCCTTAGTGGTCATGGCAAGTTTAGCAACCAAGAAGCCATGAAGGGAGGAAGGCGTTGCTTTGCGCAAATTACAATTAAAAATTGTTTCAAGTGGTTTACAAACCGCAGCACGCACACAACTGCGCAGCGAGCTGGTGGAAGCAGTCCTCCAATGGCCAGGGATGGAAATGGAGTATTGCAAATTTATTTTTCTTTTCTAGAATTTGGGTTTTTGGATGTAAATATAAAAGGAATATTAAAATTATAAACTTTAATTATTATTTATTTGGAAGATTAGGCCAAGGCTGAAATCAAACCTTTCTGATTTAAAAATCAACTACGTTGTTATAAAAATGTTTTAGAAAACAAGTCAAATAATAATTAGAAGGAAATATTTATCCTAAATTGAACTATTACCAAACACTTACTTAATTTTCCTATTTCTTTTAAAGCTTTTCGAGATCTCTGTCCCAATTTTTACTGAAACCCTGCCCAGCCGGACCTCGACTCATTCACATCATCGTCGGCGTTGTGGTCATCATCGTCATCATCATCAAAATGAAAGTTCAAGTGCATAGCACTCCACTCGTTTGGGCCAAGCGGCCATCTTGGCTTTTTAGTGACTGCCAACCAACCAGAAGAAGTGCCGGAGCCAACGGAATGGAGATGAAGATGGATGGAGATGATATAGGGGGCCCGGGCACCCTCTCCACCAGAAGATGAGGAATCGGAATGGACAGCAGCAGCCGGCCAAAGACCAGGCACCACCATTGTTGCTGTGGTTTATGACGTTGATGTGGCTGGCGCTGACCGTTGACTGCATTCGTCATCCAACAAGTTGCAGCAACAGTTGGCCAAGAAAAAAACCTAAGAAGGGAAAAATAAAAGTCCGAGGCAATGGAATTCGCAGATGCATTCTCATTGGAGGCTCGGCAGAACGGAAACCGAAAACATGTGACTTTGATTTGCTGCTGTCATTCTCCCATCTCCCGATCTGTTTTTTTTTTCTGGCTGCTGCACTGCCACTGCCACTGGCATCCTGGCAACTTCATTTTGTTTGCCGGCTGGCGAACGAAGTGCATCCACGGCACATCCAACCCCCTGGACGCCACTGCGCATGTCTGCGCTTTCCGCCGACAAAATGAACGCCTTGTGTGGGTGGAGCCAAAAGAGCGGAATGAACTTGGTGCCGGGAGCTTTGCGAGCTTTAAGTTTCGGGGATTTACCGCACAGAACTTGGAGCTTTCGGATGCAGGATGCCCACACAGCGTTGCCAGATGTGGTCGTAAATCATGGTAAGTGCAGCTGCGATCCCAAGGATTTTTTGGTTTATTTTTATACCCAGTGTTCTTAGGGACAGTGTATATCGCTTAAGAACTTCGTTTAAGTACAAAATATAGAATATTTTATTTTTTTTTGTTACGAAATATAAAATTTTAAGGGAAGGAAATGTCTAAGAAAATATTATAGTCACCTGTCTGAATTTTTCTAAAGAACACATTGATTATGAATTAAATCTCTTTTACTAGGTATCATTTATTCGTAGTACCCTCCACCATTCGGTGAATTTCTTCTTCCCTTTTTTCAGGCATCGCGCACGCGCACAGCTTATGAAAATTATGAAAGATTTACATTAATAATTCTTACAAAAGCCACACATAAATAGCCCGACTGGGCAATCTGCAGAGTGCCTCCTCTTTCCCCTTCTTCAACATTCTCCCAGCTCACGGATGGGGAGCAGAAAAAAAAAAAGAAAAGTAAAACACAATAACCATTTTTATTAAGCGACAATCAGCGCGCGCTGCGCGAAGTCCAGCTCAGTGAATCCCCAACTCCAGCTGAAGTCCAGATCCCCAAGCTTCCCAGCCAGCAACTCCATCTCCCGACTCTCAGCTCCAGGCTGCGCTATACATGCTGAGAAATTAAGGGGATTTTGTGTAGGAAAATCACAATTTTTTTGCCTTAGCTTAAATATGTGTGAATACAATTTATTTAAAACAATTCAAATATTTTATTTTATATTTCATCTAAACTTGTAAAGGGAGTACATAAAGAAAAGATTATCTTTTAAGCTTGATTTTTCTTTTTAAATATTTTTATTTGGAAATATCGAGATTTTTCTTGGTAATTTTTTCCTCTGCACTGAGTAAGTTGTCGAAGCCCGGAGTCCAGTTCGAGCTGCAGCTCCAGATCGGAACTCTGGTCTGGGGGGACAACCCGCTGCGCATGCGTGCGGGGCTCTTGCATGCAAATGGAATCACTTTATTAAACAGCTTACATAATTCATGTGCTGCACATTTAATTTAAGGTCATCAGGCCCGGGCAATGGGCAGGCCGCATCATGGGGTCCCGCCACATCCCGGGCATAATGAAAAAGACTGTGTAATAATTTTTAAATGTTTGTAAAAATAGGTGTAGACAAGTTGAAATTTATTATGGCGACGTTGAAGCGGGAAATGTGGGCAGCGAGGAGGACCTCAGAGTGATGGGAATGAAGGAGCGTGGACGGAAGTATTTTTTGGTTTAGTTATTATGGGTAATTAATGTTATTGTAGCTTTTAAATAAATTTATGTTTAAGACAAGATAATGTTAAAAGAAACTAACTAATTTCGTTTGTGAGGTTAAAAATAAAAGCTATATATTAAAAGTCTGATTGAGTCTTTGATTAATAATAAACACGGCTTTAAATCAGCGGCAAATCTAACTATTTTTGTAGTCAAGTACCCTTATTTTTTGCCCAAATACTACAAAAAAATATTTTACATTTTGCTGATATCTAGCCAACTAGTTATATTTCTTACTCACACAATGTTAGTTCTAGCCTTATTTAAAAACTAAATATTTTAGATTTAGGCTTTAGGGAATGTATAAAAAAAAATACAAAAACATATAAATATAACAAACAATGAAAGAGAATAATATGGGCAACAATAAATAGGAAAATTAATCAAGAAAGATCTAAAATATGTTGTATAATATGGACTATTGTTATAAGATTCAAATTAATATAATTTGTGTATTTTCTTACAACTACGAAAGTCTTTAATACTTTTAGAAAGCATCGCTGTAAATAAAAAAAAGAAAGAGATAGTAACTGAGCAAAAGAAAGAGAGAGAGAGAGGGACAGAAACCCACCTGGCTTGGCTACCCACCATGACTGCATTAAAAATCAACTTAATTTCACTGCCCATGGGGTCAGTTTTATGGAAACACAAAAACCAAGATCAACACAAACACGGCAACTGGGAAACCGGCAACTGGCAATCCGGCAACTGGCAACCAGCAACATCCAACATGCAGCAACGGGGCCACAGCAACGGCAACGGCAACAGCAACAGCAGCAGCAACAATAACAATAACCGAGAGCAACGATGAAAAAATGATGAAGACCTCCAAAGTGGCAAAACACGAAATGGCAACAAAAATCATATTTTCACAGGCGCTTGGCGTTTGCGCAGAACTTCGCACTTGATCGGGGCCGTGGACGGCTCTCGGATCTCCGCTGGGAGACCCCAAAAACATACGCAATTATGTGTTTTTTATTAACTCTGAGATCGAGCCTTCGGGAGGAGAGTTCAGTGTTCAGTTGAGAGTCCATTCGCCATTAGGGGGGTCCGCTCGTACGGTCCACACACGCACTCTCTATATAATTTTAACACATGCTGCGTTTTGGGCCTTTCGTTTCTTGGCTTCGGACTTGGTCTTGGTCTTTATTCTGCCTTTTTTTTTTGGCACTGCAACATTTCCTTCTTGGCTCTGCAGGCTTAATAACTTTATTTAGCTTAGATGGAGTCGGAGTCGGCGATGGAGATGAAGATGAAGATGGCGATCGTGAGCCGTGTGTGGCTTGAACTTTTGGAGGCTGTGAAGGCACGAACGGATCGAGATCTGGCTTTGGGCTTGGTATTAATTAGTGCGATAGTCCTTTGTGAACCCAGACACCAAATAACCCGCCACAAAGGGTTGGACATGAGGCTCAGCTTTGGTGTTGTATTATTTAGACATCAGGACTTTGATTGATGATTCTTTTGCCTTTTGAGTTGTAGGACCCGGGCTCTTAATGGCTAACTAATAGCACTTAAAAGAGTCAGTAAAAAATTGAATTGATAGGAATAGTGAATTCAGATAAAAAAGGGTGGAAAATAACAAAATACGATCATAGATAAATAGTAAATAAATACACAATTACTATGTGAGACTTTAGTTTCCTATTATAAGTAAATTATATGTTTGCTAGTAAACCATTTATTATTAAATAAAATATCATAAATATATTCTTTTGCATTTATTTAAATGATTAATACATACAAATTTGTGCTGATAACTTCCTTAAAGCACTTAATAAATAACCTACCACACAGTTCAATGATCCCCCAAACTGTTGCATAAATTCACATACTTTTTCCGTTTATTTTCCACTTAAAACCTTATACAACACCCGTTCGTCCGATGAGTGAAGGGTTAACTCATTTTTCACATTACAAGTCAAATTAGCAGAGGAACCAGAACCACACAAAAATCCTGCGCCACATGGAACAATTAAACAATTCATTTATCTTAATTTGTCTGCAATTTCTTTGGATCACCTTGGGTCCCAGCTGCCCCGCTGCCCTGAGGATGAAAAAAAACTACAAAAAATTTGAAATTAATTGCTGCTTGCGACTTTCATTTCGTTTCCTTCTTTTTTTTTTTTGGTCTGCCATTTCTGCTGTGTCATAATCTTCACACCCGAAAAAAGGATTCACGATCGCAGACAGATTCTCGCTCCCTTCTATGGCCCGAAGGTTGGAGGTTGTAATCTTTAAATAATTTAAGCCAATTCGCCGTAAACCGTTAAAGGTCGGGGGCAGGAGTCCAGGGCGTTGCCCATCCATCTGCGATCTTCCCGAACCGATCTGTGTTAATATTTGCTCACGATCATCGGCTTTTAAGGATCTCCAGCAGCAGCGGCAGCAGCAGCGAAAGGCAGTGCGGGAAAAAAACCCTAATTACCGCATTAAGGTGTCAAAATGATGAGCATCATCTCCTTTGTCTGGCGTTCCTTTTGCCGGCAACAATGTGGCAAATTTAATGAATATGTCAAGTAGTCAGCGCTCCAGAGTGTCCAGTGATAAATCTGCCTTAACGTCTTAGAACGATGGGAACACGGCCGACCATCCATGGACCATGGAGGAGTCGCCTTTGCTTATGGAGCGTGTCTGATCACCAGATGGCAACATTTTGTCTTTTTGCGTCTGGGAACTTTCGGAAAGAGCTCCAGTCTCTGGAAAGTCTTTGCCTGTAACTTTGTGGTCGCCTATGCGGACTTAAATGGTATTTCGTGGTATTTCGTCATTTTTAGGAAGGTGAAAAAATATGTGTTTGAATATAAATATATTTAAAATTTAGAGTAATATCACTGGTCACTAACAGGAGAATCGAAAATTTTAAAAAAATTACTTTTAAAGTATTAATTTTTATTTAAAATATCAAAAATTTATTATAAAGTATTTGTATTTATCTAGAATATTTATTTCGAAATAAGAAGTCCACTAATTTTACATTGATTTATAACTAAAAGCGTATTTTAAATGTATGTGAACAGTTTTTATATCATTCTTAAGTGTATAATTTATTAAATAAAGAATGGAAGGCCACTTATTCAATTCTTTATGCGGCTTTGACAATTATAAATAATTGTTTAGGAATAATATTTAATTATGTAATAAATGTCCGTTTGCATCCGATTTTTAGGGCTGCCTTGTACCATTTTAAATACAAATAATGCATAATAATTACATTTTTGTATAGGCCTCTCAAAAGAACTACCTGTTTTACTCTTAAAATTTTTCTTTAGTCAAAAGTTGATAAATACAAATATAAAAATTGGTTTGTTGTCTTAACAACATTTATTAAAAATTTTAATAAATTTATTAAGCTCCAGCATGGCTTTCCTTTATTTTTAATACACTAAAAATCCTAATTCAGCGATGCTCTGAACCCCGAACTCCAGCCTAAGCCAGGGATTGACCAACCCATGGACGAGGCTGGTGGACGATCGACCCTTTTTGCCCTTCCCTCCTTTCCCTTTCCCCGTTTTGCCACATTCTTTTACGCTTCTTGCCTTCTTCTTTTCCACTTCTTCGGGTTGTCTTTTTTGTGTGGATATACGTATGGTATATACATACATATGTAGGTCTCCCTGGACCCAGGTTGAGGTCCAGGTCCAGGTTGCAGGTTCTCCGGGCTCCCTGTTCCCGGTTCCAGGTCCATCGGCCGGTCGTTCGTTCGTTCCATTTTAATAACATTAATTAAGGTGTTGCCTTCGTTGGTGTTCTTCACGCCTTTCCTTACAAATTACGCAGGAATTTCATGTTTCTGTAGTTTTTCGTTGCCGTTTGCTCTTCGCTGGTGTTGTTCTTGTTGTTTGGATCCCGGACAGGCGTTCGAGCGGTCTTAATAGTTGTTCTTCTTTATTGTTGTAGCGCCCCGTCTGCCGTTTGTTTGTTGTTGCTGCCGCCGCCGCCGCCGCTGCTGCTTCTCCTTTCAAGAAAACTGGCCAAGAACTGCAATTTGGCTAAAATGGTGTTCCTGCAGTTTGATCTCCGAGGATCGTCCGATCGTCTTTCGATATGTACACCTCCAAATTAAGCCATTAGCTGGGGTCTATATACATTTATATACTCCCTATGTATCAGATGGATATGAAGGGGCGCCATTTCAGGCGCCAGTTGAAAGGAAATTAGCCGCTTTTGTAAAAAATTTACTCTATAGAATTTTAGAAAAAATGTAACCATATAATTTCGATAAATATTGAATGATAAAATGTATTAAGAAGTAAAGGTATTTATAAAATATTTTATTTTGCGTCTTAGAACGTTTTGTTACCAATATAAGGTAATAGTTTTGTAGGTCTATTGAAAGATCTATTATATTTATATTTATAAGTACTTGGGAGATCTTAGTATGTGTTATATTTAATCTAGTAATTTTTCACATAATTATATGTTTTAAAAATCACCATAAACTAATAAATGTATTATAATTAACGTTAAAAGCTATTTAGAATTAAAGCCCCAGCCTTTTTACTTTATTTGCCCATTTAAATTATTACTAAATATTAACTACATTTTCCCACGTTTAAGAGAGCAGTATAAACATGCTTTTTTTATGAACTTACTTAGCAGAAATAAGGGGAAACCTCTTCGGCAGCCAAGGTCAGTCCGAGGTCAATGGCACTCTCTAGAAGAAAAAATAATGGTGGCGGTGTGCTGGCTGCTGAAGGTAGCGCCAGCCTCGTGTTTAGTTTGTTAGATGGATGACTAATAAGCGTCGCCACAATTAATTGAAATCCACTGATACGCATCTACCGAATGGCTTCAGATACAAGCAAATCTCATTAACGCGCCCAAGATAAAGCCACTGGAATCTGGAAAAACAACGCGCGCCGCGGCGGAGGAGCAGCCGCGATGCGAGATCCCCGGGCACATACACATACAATATATATCTCGGCGTACATTTTGTTCAGTCAAGTGAACCAAAGCCAGGGCAGAGTGGCCAAGAAGATTCCAATTCCAATTCCACAATCCCAATCCCGATCTCGGGCCCAATCCCGTATCCACATCGTCGGAGGCTTTATAAATGCACGCAGATACAGTTTTTGTCTTTTGTTTCTTATTTTTGTTGTTGTTGTTTTTTTGGAAGTCAAGCGGTTTGCATTTGTACGATAAATAAAATGAATGCGATTGTTAATTAGTTGTTGCTGTTGGAGAGTTGTTGCTGCTGCCGCCAATCTTGCTGGGGGTATCTTATCGCGCCATGGCATGGGCTTGTCTCCTCCTCACAGCAGCCCCAAAATAATAAACCACAGAAGAGACACACATAATCGGTTCTCCTCTAAGTAGGGAAATGGATTGGAAACTTGGTCTTTGAGTTGGATAATTCTCGGGGTTTTTTATTCTATGGTGAGATGGATGGTTAAGCTTACCATTAGGATCTCATGGGTTGAGAAGGTTCGGAGAATGAAGAAAGTATTATTGAAACTTATGAACAATATAAGATTAAACTAAAATATATGGGCCACTTTTCACAAGGGTTAGGATCTGAATTATAAATATAAAATGAATTATTAATAAATTATAAATAAAATTCTCAGAAGTGTAATACCATTTGTAATTCTATTTAATATCATATAAAATACATAGGTCGCCAAAAGCTACGGTATACATATTTAAATATGAATATAAACCTAATGATTGCTTTTAAATTTATAGAGCAACTGATGAAGTTCCCCTATTAATTATATTTTTGAGGGAATTCAAATCGTAAACCCCGTGAAAAATTCCTCTAATATCCACCCACTCCCATCAAATTAGTAAAACACACAAAACCTCTTAAGCCATTCATCATCAGCTTTTCCAACCAGCTTTGCTGCATTTAAGACCGCCTAAAATTAAAAATTCCAATGATAACCAAACCTTTAAAATATTGGTTGACTTCTGCTTCTGTTGTTCACGAACGGACATATATATGATATTCATTTAATTACATGCATTTAGCGACATCGATTTGATTTCTTAATTTATGCATCCAAAGATCGATGGCGCTCGATCGATCGATCTGTCTGTCTGTGAATCGTAATTTATGCACAATGGGCAAATCAATTTTCATTCTGTTCAAAATGCGTTTTGCATTTGCTTTTTTGTCGTTGTTTAACTTTTGTTTGCTGTTTAGGCAAATTTCTATAGATTTTTATCTCGTGTCGACAACAATAAAATTGTGTTAATTTATGGGAAAGTCAACGGAATGACTATGTCCAAAGATAGATAGATACACTTGAATGAAACTGGGAACTTGTTTTATTCGCTGGCCTGGCCTGGCCTGGAAGTCTGTTCAATCGATTTCTTTGTTGTTGTGGTTTGTCTTCATTAATTTACGTTTAATCATTTATGCAGATTTCAATCAATGGGCGAATCGATTTGAAATACATTTCCGTTTAGCATATAATTTTGTTGTATAGACAAGCTGGTTATTTGAAATTCAATTTGTTTGCAATTAATTGGATGACAAGGCACAGGTTGTAATAGTGGCACAAAAGGTTAAAATTTCTCGATTAGACATGAAAAAGGTTTTTCCAAAGAAATTTCATGGGATTTTTAAGTGAAAGGCACACTTTGCATAAAATACTTTACAAAAAACAGTGCGGTTCGAAAAGTAGCTAAACAAATATGAAAAAATTAAGATAAGTTAAAAAGCAGGCTGTCGCAGAATACTTACTTGAGAATTTTAGGTGCAACAACTTCAAATATTGATAGCTCGAAGGGGCTACTCCTCTGATGTGTGAAAAATAATTATAAACATTTATTGCTTTAGTTTTTTTTTCTATTTGTTTTTATTACAACTATTTACAAAGCTTACATGAATTGCATATGAATATGATATAACGTAGGCATGTTTATGTGGTGTTTTTGTGTGTGTTTTAATTTGTATTTACAACTAGCTAAAAGATTAGAGATACTCGTGTTTACTTGTTAGTTAATACTTAAAACGTTTTCTCTGTAAGTGTGTTTGTGTGTGTTCTTCTATCACGCGAAATGGAAAGCTTTCAAAATTCTATATTCCTGACTAAACCGAAGGAAAATAATACAAATAATAATGGTGAAGGACTTTCTCCGGATCCCCAATCAAAGACACGTGTTGACCGCTCGGTGCTCTAAACACTTCTCGCAGGTCACTTCGCAGCACCACTTGAAGACGCACTTGCAGTTGGTCTGCTCCTCCACGATTCGCCGGGTGTGTCCTCGATTGCAGCACAATCGATCGCACCGATCGGAGCCCGGACTGGTCACATTGCACTCCCTGCCCTGGGTGCCCAGGGCACCCGTTTTCGCGTTGGCCGAGCAGAAATCGGGCGATTCCTCGGCAAATACTAGCTGGTACTTGTTCGCCGGTCTCGAGCGCGGATTCTCCGGCATAAAGCTGTTGCCGTCGTTGCGCAGCGCCACCTTGCGGGCGCTGTCATAGCGGTCGCGCAGGCGTCCGGCCACTTCCCGGAACGGCGGCATCTTCAGCCAGCAGGTCTTGACCGTGCAGGAGCCGGAGAGGCCGTGGCACTTGCACTCCAGCCGCATGGCATCACGAATGGCCTGGAATTATTTTTAGAAGGGTTCTAGGGTTATCTTGGGAAGCTTAAATTTTAAACATTTATAGGGGGATCCTAGCTATTTATTAACAATTTATTAAGCATCAACAACTCACCAATCTCCCAGCATTATTGTTGTGCAACTTGACCAGTGTGCCCAGATCGCTGCGTCTCTGCCTTTGCTTGGCATCTAGGAAAACCCGCGAGTGACGAAGGCCAAAGTTCACATTGTCACTGCACCCGCCCCACTCCCACTGGCCGTCGGGAAACTTGATGTTGTCCCAGAACTTGCGACGCCCTCTCCGACCACCGCCTGGTTTCCGATTCCTTCCGTTTCGGTGCTCCAGCGGAGACATATCCGTCATGTTATTGTTCAGGCGCTGCTGCTGCTGGTGGTTGGGATGTGGCTGGTCCTGCAGGGGCAACTGTTGCCGCAGCATCGCCGCCTGCTGCTGCCGCTCCAGGGTGACCTCAGCCGTGGCTGCGGTGACCATCACCGGCTGGCCGCCATTTCGGCGCATATGCGCCTTGTCGCAGGAACACTCAACCAGCTGGCCCATGGTGCAGGCCTTTGTCACCGCGTAGGTGACGCCGGCGGCTGTGATGGCGTTGACGAAACCAGTCTCCCGGGAATCTGGAAAAAAAAAAAAATCGGATTCAAGGTGTAATTTTTAGATTTTTTATAAGATTAATATAATTTAATATGTGAGTTTTTAGCTATTAAGGATTAAATACAGATAACAAAAGATTCAAGGCATAATTGAAATAAAGAAAAATCCCTTTCTATATATAATATTATTAAGCTTAGGATGTCGGCAAAGTCACTTATTTTTCCCTATTCCATGCAATTTTTTATGTCTGTAAGGAACTATACTTTACTAAAATCAAAACTAAAAGCATTAATCGCTTGCCTTGCCTAGAAATTCCAACTTGTTTAAGTCACAACCAACTTCCAAATTCCTTGAGTATTAAAAAAAATTTAAGGCAGTAATTTTCTAGTACTAGAAACTTCAATGCTTCAAATTTCAAATTAAGAAAAATGTGTAGAATATTAATATATTTTTTTCTTAACTCTCTACAACTCGTTTACTTGAAAATAATTGTACTTTTTTCTCCCCGAATAATCATAATTCTTCTGCCTAAAAGCCTAACTCTGTCCATCACATTCCATAAATTAGCCATTAGCCACGTTCAATCAATCCTCAATCATTAGCGGTGTCAGCACGTGTCGCCTGATGGATTCTAATTTGTCAGCCTGGGCGACAAAATGATTTATTGCTTGTTCGATTAGCGATCACCAATCACCGATCACCACTCAACGATCGCAGCGAACGCTGCTCTATGCAAATCACAAATCGCACAGGGACTCAGTGTCCGCCAGTGACTGGCTGTGTGTTGACAGTGTCACGTTTAACGAAAGCGAAAACGAACTCAAACTCGAAATCCGAATCGCAATTGTAATCGCCAGAGTTTTTTATAATTTAATTTGCATACGCGCTTGTAATGCGCTCTCGAAGGTGAGGTGGAGGTTCTTTTTTCCGCGAGACAGGTGATACATCTTGAGCCATCCCAAAATGGAGTGTTACATGAGGGACTTGCTTTATTTATTTTGCATTTTTTTTTCATATATATTTTCGCTGACAGGTTGACAGGGCGAGGCTTTAATCCGAGCAAAGGGGGGATTTTTGGTGGTTACGCCTGCGGAATTTATGGCACACACAACACCACCGTTTGGTATGTGTTTTGTTTGCGCATTGTTGTCATTAACTGCAGCAGAGATCAAGGAGGAGCTGAAGGGGTAGGAGAAGGAGCATCCAAGCCTCCCTTGGCCTGCCACTTTTCCTGTGCAATAATTTATTAAAATTGACAGCTTTGTAGGCTCATTTCAGGCGCTATTCATCAGCGCGGGTCGCTGCATTTTTATTATGCAACTTGATGGATGGTGCTGCGGTCTGGTCTGCAAGGCCTTGTCCATGACAACCCAAAAAAAAAAAAAATATATAAAACAAAATAAAATAAAAAGTAAACGGGGCGTGCAACGATGAGTTGTAATTAGGCGGCTAAGCTTGCGATGGCATCTTCACTCGGTTTCCCTCTGTGACTCACAGAGAGTGTTGACAGGCTGCATAATAAAGTCATTCCCCTAGCTTAAAATCTAGTAAGTCCTTCAGTTAACTCTGGAGGAAAACTACTTACCGCGCATTAAGATTTTCCTCATGCTCTTGCGGAGGACAGTGCAGTTCCAGCGGCGATTGCGGAATTGGAACTCGCATTCGCGGAAGCCCAGGTTGATGCCATTGATGATGATCTCTTTGAGCAGGGCCGAGTCGTGCCGGCAGATTTCGGCCAGCTTGCCGCGTAGACGACGTGTCTTTTTGCACATTAGATTGGGATCGAGAAGGATGTTGGTGCCCTCAGCCCTGGAAGAAAAGGATAAAGGATGGAATTTTAATTAATTTAATTTATTCAAATTATTAGAAAGTACTTTACATTTAAATGTTGTAATTAATATGCAATTAATTAATATGTAAAATGTTAACTAAAGCTAAAATTACCATATAACCCGTAAACACTTAATTTTAGTCACTAGAACTTCCCTTCTCTGACTAATTCCCTTTTGGAAGTGCATTACCAATCATTCCCACCTGCGACACACCTTAACCTATACCAAAGATCTATAATAACGTCACAACCCGCTATAAGTAATCACGTTTTCAACGACCTATGACTTATTGTTTCCCCCGAAGGGTTTGTTTCTGACCCTAAGGCATTTTATCAAACCAAACACTTTGTCATCGATGAATAATCCGCACGTATCTCTCACATTTTGAAGTTTGCCGAAACTTGACAGTGATTTCTTGTATTTTTAGACTGACTCAGCCCCTCACTTTTATGACTCTCAGTACCAAGTACCACGTAGCAATTGGAATTCGCTGATGGACAAATCGATCAATCAGTGCTTGAGAGCAGAGTCAGACTGGCAGCAGGCCCTATTAAATGCTTTATTTACCTGGGGGATCTTCAACCGGGCAGAGCATAAACCAACCGAAACACTTTCCACACAACTGGAAATCGGCGCAAAGTTCACGAACACACAGCCAAAGTAAATTTCACGCGAATGTGCAATGTGAAAAAAAGCGAAAAGCCGAGCGATTGAGCTATTAAAAAGTCATAAATCTGAAATGGAAAAACATAAATCAGCGCCCAAAGGCTGCGAGCGAGAAATAGTTTTTCCAGTGGCCGCGGCTGCTGCTTCCGAATGCTGACACGTACCCCCAGAGAGAAGTCAATCTCCATAGGAATATATATATATATACCGAATATACATACGCATTCGCTGTCCGTATGTATGCTCAACTGCACCCACATTGTTGGGTAATTATTAATTTTCCACCTAAATTAAATTTTAACGCCGCCGCCAGCAGCCGGCAAATGGCATTCAAAATGAAAACGAAAATTGCATCGATTGGGAAAATTGCTAGAAACTGGGTGCGGGTGTATTTTGGTTGATACTTTATTGATTGACTTTTGCCAACGCTTCGCTCTTTTACAATAATAAACAAATGGATGCAGGAGGACCTCTTCATCGTCGCCCATTACGTATACGCCGCTTATAACGTGGAACAAAAAGCCAAGGCAAACCAATAAGCCAAAATCTTTCAAGAATTGAGTTCATATTTTGGAAATTTTCTGGGGAAG
Source organism: Drosophila auraria (assembly GCA_008042615.1). NCBI lineage: Eukaryota > Metazoa > Arthropoda > Insecta > Diptera > Drosophilidae > Drosophila > Drosophila auraria. The sequence continues at coordinate 62,864 of VNJW01001572.1, read as the reverse complement.
AAAACTCAGACAAATTTCGGCTAAGCATAAATAAAATAAATAAATAAATAAGCTATTTTTAATGAACGCCATGGCTGGCGCCACAATGATAATTAAGTCCAGGCCAAGCCGACAAAAATGCTAATATCTGGATGATATGCGATTTCGATTTGTTGTCTCTGAAATATATTAAGAATTTTACTAGATTTTTACAGATCGCAAAGCAGGAGATGAAAAAGTGTTTCCTTTGGATATGAGTTTTTAAACTCTCTTTACCTCATTTTAATGTTAAGGAAAGGTTTTCTTATTTACAAAACCATTGATTTATTCTTTTATTTTTCTTAGAATCTATTTTAAGAAAAGTATATTTTTTTTTTAAATTTTAAAGTCCTCCCTTATTTATTTAATTTAATTTTCATTAGGTGCCAAGTAAGAGATGAAAACGTTCCCCTTGAGGATATGAATGTGATATTTGGAATTTTCTTCACATAATTTTTAGCTCAAAAAGGTTTCTTTAATTACAAAAGCATTCGTAATAAAACAATGTTTAAAAAAGTATAATTTTAATAAAAATTTAATGATACCCTTTTTTATTTAATTGATTTATTTCTTTGAACTTAAAAACAACTAAAACTTGCAAGTTTATTTCTTGGATTCCTTATATTCCCTGCATTTCCCCATAAGTACAATCTGACAACCCAATTGTGTTGTGCTCCCAATTTTTTCCCAGAGCCCACTTGCACAGTTGCAAGTAGATAAACCACTTGAACCGCTTCAGATTCCCATTATCGATGCCCACCTGGGTTGCTCCTCTTGCCACCTGGCCTGTTGCAGCAGCAGCAGCCTGTGGCAATAGCCCAGAAAATATACACACACACTGCCAGATAACACTCGGGGAGATTATGACAACTTAATAGCCGCAAAATGAAAAAAAATTCAAATAACAAATAGAGCAAACACACGCACGAGTACTTAACGAAAATATTAACTCCAAAGGCAACAAAAGCAATCGCCTCTCGACCGCCAAACACACAGCTACAAACTTCAAATGATGGACGGCGATGGTAAACAAAGTAAAACAATTGAAGTTCAAATCACACAATGATCATCTTCATCTTCGATGGGCGAATGGGCAATGGTCGATCGGCGATGGGTGATCAGAGATGGGCGATCTTCATCTAGATGTTGCTACTCTGGATGTTGTTGCTGCTTTGATGATGATGACGTCTCGGCTGCGTTGCGTTGATGACTGGAGAGATCTAAAGAACTCAAACACCTTTCAACCGCACAAGTTGCCACCACCACCAAACACATACACAGCGCACAACACAACACAACACGAAAAAAAGAGGAGATTTTTGTTAAGCGGAAAATAGCCGCACAGAGAGTGGAGCAACCGATCGTTCGACACTTTTTGGTTTTTGAAGTTGAACTGAAGTTTACTTGGCAGCGAACTCGGCAGCAGCGAAGTTGCTGTCGGCAGACATGAAAAGGAGCCAACACAACTCTCAGGTCTCTCAGGTCCCTCTACCCATCCCCATTTCCAGTCCCATTCCCTCGCATCCCATCGCCTACAGAGAGCGAAATTTGTTGGTTAAATATATACATAAAAGAGAATATATAAGAATTCAGGGAGTTTTTAGTTGTTGCTGAAATTTGAAGAAGGAGAAAAGTATTTATTTTTTCTACATAAAAATAATAAAAACTTAATTTTGAATATGTCAGGTTTTTTTATTCGGATTATTATTATATTATATCTAATATATATTTATATTATTTCCTTTATACAGTTTTGTTATGAAATTCATATAAATAAAAATTATGAATGATAATAAAATGAAAGTAAATACATTTTGTAAAAGCTCAAAGACTAAAGTATTTTTTTTGTGTAGAAGTGATCCTAAGGAGTATTAAATGTTATTTATTTATTTTCACTTTCTTTAATCTTTACACTTTCAATATAATTTTCTTTTAGTGTAGTATATACCTTATACCAACCAGTCTAAAAAAACACTCTTGGCAACGTATCTTTATTTTGCTTTCAGTATCTGTGTGTGCGCCTGGCTTGCCCTGGTATGGGTGTCGTTATAGGCCTCAATGGATTTTCAGGGACTCCTTTCCCTCTCTTTTTCCCTTTCCTCAGCCTTTTAGACATTTATAAAAGTGCCCGGTTTGGTTTGGTAGCCCCAAAAACCAGACAAGTGGCTAAAATTTCCCATAGTGTCCCATACTAAATAGCTGGGAAATATGGATAATTTGCGGAATATTAGAGCTTAATTAAATATCGTATAAAATATGTTAAAGTAATCAGTCTAAAGATATTTCATAACCGAAATGAAAGGATAATTTAATAAAAAATAAATTGATATGAGTTTTTATTAAGTTCATCGCTTTTTATCTGCTATATTTATTATTTTAAAGGACTCAATAATAAGTCTACTATTATAATCCTAATGCATCATTTTTGTCCAGAGCGTTCCCTCTTCGTTGCTGCTTACCTCCCAGACTTTAACTTAAAGTCTCTGAAGGTAAATATGTAGAATCGTTTGATTGACTCATTTTGGTGAGTTCCTTGTCCACGTTGCAATGTCCCCCTCGTGCCCCTTAAATTCCCCCTCTTTTCTCCTCTTTCCCCGGGGTCCGGTGTAAACAAATCAACGACTTAAACCACTTGTCAACATGCGAGTGACAAAGTATTTAAACAAAGCGTTGACAAGTGAATGAATGGCCATTGGATTGGTCGACCGGCTGCCTTTCTGCTTGCCTTTATTTTTATTTGTATTTTTTTATATTTTTATTCTGACTTTTCTGACTGCCTGGTTCTCTGAGCGAGCCTGAGAGCCGTTGGTCCGTTGGTCAAGTCGAGTGCTGTTGCGGCTGGTCAGTTTCATTTACGCGCTCAAATATTTGTCTACGGAATGCCTCGGCGCAAGTGCTGATCTCTTGTGCATACGAGAGTTCCGGGGGAGAAGCGTTTGATGTGGGCGGCAGCATTGACAATCGATTAGGTTTCCCCCAGCCACTGGCTACTGGCAAAAAGTACAAAAAACCAAAATAAATAAATAAAAAACACCGAAAAGGTGTTGACATGACGGGGAGTTGGTAACCGATCTGAGATCTGGTGGGTGCGGCTTCGTGTGTGGGCGTCGCACGCTGCTTTTTGGCACCTTTTTTTTTAGGGGGAAGTGGAGAGAGAGGTTTGTAATTTAGCCAATTAGCATATTAACGTGTTCGCTCTGCTCAGGCGCCGTCACTTTGGAATCCAGCATGTCCTAGAATTCTGAGCTTAAAAACCAAAAAAATACTTAAACTTTATAAATGACAGGGTTTTATTGGAGGACAGAATTCTCCCTTAGATATAATACAGCTACTTTCATAATGATTTTAGGGTCCAATCTCATTTGTTTAAATAGAACCCATAAATACATATTCTTTAATTTAGGCACCCGTATTTTTTCCTAGTGCTGGAATTTAAAACATTAGTTTCCGTGCCCGTTTTCCCAGGCATGTCCATGTCCAATTGGCGCAGCAAAAACGCTGGCTAATAATTCAGGCATATTTACTATAAGTATTTTCTGAGCCCCGGCTTTGTCATTCCTTTAACAAGCCTCCTTCTCTCAGTTCCAGTGGGCAGGGCACGACTTCAACTTTAGCCTTAAGTGCCTTTAGTTGGCTTAACTTGGCTCTTAGCTCTTAGCTCTCAACTCTTTAGCTCCCTTGGCCAACAAAGGCGACATCAATCTCGGGGGCTTGGTGACTTTGAGGTGCGCAAATTGCGACAACGTTTAACTTAATTATGGCTCAAATAGGCGTAGCTGGGCTTAAAGGGAATGATCATCGTGGCACGGACATGGTCATGTTCATGTCAAGGATGCCTAAACTGTACTTAATCACAGTGATTGAGGCTGTGAGAAAAAAGAATTGGGCACCGACACTGTCTTGAGGGTTAAGGATTCTTATAAGTTTATATTAGAAGTCTTCAAGTATTTTGTAAGGAGTAATAAATGGTGAGGGGAAGGTGATAGTTCTTATTAACTTTATGCCTAGGAATTTCTCTTATTAATATTTAAAGCGTTTATATAAACCTGTACAAATTTAAAATCCTTGGCTATCATTAATCAGCTTCCGCACTTTCCCAAAAAAGTTCCCTAGGTCCACCTTCCTTGTGAAACGTTGATGACAAGAACATATTCTTGGGGCTCTCTCTGGGCACAATTTGTTTGACAGACATCATGGCCCGGGCCTGAGCCCTCCTGCTCCTCCTCCTCTACCTGTTCATGTGCCTGTTCACTGTCCTCCAACTTGACCCATGTCTGGTCTGGTTCTTTTGTTTCGTCATCCAATTTAATTATGATGCAGTCGACAGACAGAGCGAAGACAGACGCATTCGTCAATGTGACGGCGGGGGAAAGCGACAAATTAACAGAATAAACAAATGGCATGGCATTTAATTAAAAGATTTGCAGCATCTACTAGCTACTTTTCGGGGTTGAGGTTGAGGTTGCGGGTAAGAAACTTGAACGTGAAACTTTCTCTAGAGACGGGCCGGGCCGAGAGAGACTCTCGTTAATGTCGAGCGAATTGTGTCAGAGACTTGTATTTTTTTTTTTTTTTGCGCTGCTCATAATCAACTCATCTGCATTGGATTTTGGCAATTGGCCGAGTTTTGTCTGCTCGTTAGTTGAACATAATTATTGGGTTGTTTTCTTGCCATTTGTTGGGGGTGTTTGTTGTGCATGCTGGCTCATAAAGTGTGCCAAATTCGTAGCGAAGACGATCTCGTGGTTGCTAGTTGCTGGTTGCACGGGGCGTATGAGCAATGCTGTTGATGCAACCACCGACTGTGGAGCCAGCACAGCTTGAGACTAAGTGGCCAACCCAGCCAGCCACCCCATACCCCTTTCACGCCTTAACCCATAAATGCCCCGCATGGCATTAATTACCATTTCACATGCTGTGAGTGCCAAAAAAAAATGTAAAGAAAATGGCCAGAGATCAGGAGATCTGTGGGCAACTGAATGAAACCGATTTTCAATGAATGAAAATGTGCAAACGCAAATCGAATGAAAAGCAGGAAGTCGCCAGCCAAATGTCAAATGATTTTTCCAACGGAAATGAGCTCATTTAGGGCTTTAAGGGGGAAAAAACTCAAACTGCAGCTGATCGCATTAATTGCGATGCACGAGATCTTCATCATCGTCTCGGCTCGGGCTGGTTTTAATTAAATTCCAGACACATCAGCACTAAATTTTTCTGACCCGATCGACGCATCGGCAATTTGTTGTAAGTTTCTTTGTAATTGGTAGCCCCCGGCGCCCTCTCCTCAGCCTTCTGGAATTTCCATTCATTTAACGGAACATCTACCCAAGATTGCAAGTACGCTCCCCACCCCGTAGCCCCGATCTATTCAGCTCCAGCTCATCCTCTGGCCCCATCGATTATGATCTCAATCGCTCACACAATGAGCATTTGATTTAGTGCAATTCGCCTGCAAATTTCGCAAAATACACACAAATAAAATGAGATGAGATTCGTGGGACTGTGAACCCCCGAAAATCTCCTTATTCTAGCTAATTCCGGAACCATTGTAAAATGCAAATTATACAAATTGCGCAGATCCGCATTCCAAAGTCAATTGAGAACCCATCGATGGGCTTAGTGCGCTTGAACAGCTGAGTGATTGATGGGGTTTTAGTAATAAAAAATCATGGGAAATATTGTTTTAATTTGGTTTAAGGTTATGGCAAAAGTGTGTGGTTTTTAGGAACGTTTTCTAACTTTTTAAATAAAACTTTGGGTTTTTATTTCACCTATATGCGTGGCATTGGGTTAAGTGATAGGCCTGATGATGTGTTTAGATTATAAACTAATTTATTACTTTTTAAACTTAATATTTAATTTTGATATGTCTGCAGAGATCAAATGTGTATTTTCTCCTAGCCTCGCTTTCGTAAGGTTAGTGTGACCAATCGGCGTTAGAATGTGTCTAAATGATAGTGTTGCCAGATGGCAAAGTTTTGTAATGTTTTATATAAAAAATATTCTATGTTGACTTTTATAAATATAACTTAACAAAAATGGTTTTTCCTAATAGATCCCTTGCTATTTTATAATATTTATAAATTTTTTGACAAAGCTTAGACTTTAGACTGGTTAGAGATGCTCCACTTTATTAGTATGAAAATTAGCCAGATATAGACAAGATCCTTGACTTACTTTTCGCACCTTTCTTTAACTTTCTTCAATATTTATTTAGCATCCCTAATATCTTAACACCTTTCGCCAACAAGGTGTATTTTCGTCAGTCAGTCGGTGTGTCATTCCTCATGGCCTCCTGGTTGTCATCAGTTTGGTTTTCTTTCCTTTCCTTTTGCATAATTTTTGGTTACATCTCGCTGGCAGTCCCATCGCCCTTGGTCGGCACAGATGAAGCGCAGAAAGTGGCACAGCCAAAGGCAGTTGTTTTGGGTATTTTATTTTATTTTTTTCTGTGCATCTTTTGGGTGGTGGCGACATCGTCGTCCGAGGCACAGCCACATCTCGTTCAGCGTTCGACATCAAAAGGCGGCAAAGAGCAGCGAAACTGACAGCTCTGAACTTGAGCTTTAATTATTTAATTAATTTATTGTGAAAAAAGTGGCAATTGAATTGGCTGCAGCATGGAAACACCCAGCCACTCTGCCCCTTTTTTTAGCTTTTTCTGTGTGCAGGTGTCCACCTTCGTTTGCTGACGCGCCCAGTTGCACACAGCTCAGATTAAATTAATGCAGAGGCAGAAAATAAAATATATATAGGATAGACAAATGTTAGCCAAGACATCGTCATGCAGTCTACGCCACGCGACGCCCACGCCGCCCCTTCGTATTTTGGCCACCTCAGCGCCCTGCGAAATTTCACCTTTCGTTGCTGTTGACAGCGACAATATTTCTACCTTTTGGCAAATAGAAATAAAAATGAAAAAAATGCAACAGCCAGAATTCATTGATGCCACTTTGCTGGCAAATATTTTGGCAAAGTGCATAAGTTATGTGTTCCTTTCGCCTCTCTCTATTTTTCTTTCTATTTGATGTTTGTCCTCCTCGGTTTGTTTATTTATTTATTCATCTCGTTGGACGCCTTTTCGCCTGTAATTTCGCGCATAAATTGCTCCAAGTGTCATTTGGCTTTTCGGCTTCATCCACTGCCACGTTATTTATTTTGGCCACAAAGGGGAGACTCGAAAAGTTGCCATGTAATTAAATCTAAACCAAACGTCACATTCTGAAGGTCCCATTGCAGTCGATTCGGTCGCCACGCTCGATTGGCTATGATTTGGTTTTGCATTTGCATTTTGACCATTTAGATCACCAGCGGCAGCATTTATTTTGGGGCCTGCACTTTTTTATTTTCGGCCCGCTCTCTACCGGAAGCTGTTACGCCAATCTCTATCTCGTAAATTGATGCGATTTGACATGGGCACAGATGGTCTGGGCTGGGCCGGCAGAGACCTCAAAGCGGGTGGTAATGGGTTTTTTGGCATTGAAACAGAACATAAATTGCATGTTGAGGGGACCACAAACGGACCAAATCAAAGCAACTTTGTTAGTAAAAGTGCATTTAGATTAAACAAGAGCATTCAACATAGAGACTTTAGTTTATTCGCTCATGTTTAGAATATCAAAAGCATGTTTGCAATGAGATAATGGGTTTTATCATTAGAGAACATTATTAATATAAATTTTTCGATAGTTTAAGATAGATAATATAAACTAATAATTTTTTAGAATTAATTTGAGTAATGGTTTGTAAATGTAAAACATTTTAGTATTCTTTGGTTCTCTATAATGTAATTGTCTTTAAAGGAAAAATGTAGCTTATGATATATTTTAATATTTTCTTGAATAATATTTTCTAATAGAGATCATGCGATTATCTTTGAAGAAAATATATTAGTACATATTTTCTGTTAATACAAGAGAGATTGCACAAATTAATCATTTTTAAAGTTTACTAATTTAAAATACAAAAAAAAAGTAGTTTATTTTATAGAATGCATTAAAGTAAGGCCTTTGAAATTTAAAAATTTCCATCAAAGAGATCATTATCTTTAAGGAAAAAATATATAAATATATATAGTTTTTGCTTATTTAAAATAGATAAAAAATCTAAAAAGATTAATAGTAAATAAAAAATTGTATAAAGTTTGAACTGAAATAGACGAATACCAAAATTAAAACAAATGATTTCTTTTAATGATTCTCTACATAAAAACTACATAAACAAATAGTTGTCTGTATTTCGTTTCCCCCGCCAATTATAAGTAGATACACAAGCAACGTATTTAAACTTAAATAAAATATATAAATAATTGATTTACTTTTCGAAACATAAATCCGGAAATATAAAAAGCTCTAGCATTAAAAACAAACATTATATTATTCTCATGAACACATTGAACAATAATTCATTGGCTTAGGATATTTGGTAATTGATCTTTTAACACTCTCATAATTATTATTCAATTAATTACCCTGCAATTTTACTGATTCCATTATATGATGATTAAGTATTCAAATGATAAATTACCATAATAATTGATTCTTTTTAACTACTATAGACCTCTACACTTTCAATAATCTTTAAGTAGGGTAAGTTATTTCAATAATCTTCAACCAATTTATATTAATTAATAACAATTGTAGCCACCACTTACCAGCCGAATCCAGTCATTGGCATTGCGAATATTAAAATTGCAATTACCATAAGCAAACGCATATCGATTGAAGCCGCCAAATGCAGCGGCAACAAACCAAATTCTGGCCCGTTGAGCTGCTCGAATGTGGTGTGTGCGTGGTGTTTTTATTCTCGTTTTCCGGAGAGTGAGTGTTATATAAATATATATATATATACTGTTTTTGCTGATTGTTTTTTATTTTGTTGTGTGTGTTTGTTTTTTTTTTTTTATTATTTTGGCAGGTAGTTAAAGTTAAAGCCTTTTTTATTGCGGCCACGATGAGTACACGAGATGCTTATTTGAATATCGTTGACGTGTGTGCGAATTAATCAAGCGGCTCGAGTTGAGTGGATTTTTTGTGATATATATTTCGTCAGCGGGGAAGTTGGCGGTTGGTGGCAGACTCAGAATCCCCGGCGACATGATCACCTGTCTGCCTTCCTGCCTGCCTGCCTGATCAAAGCCGATCCTGAGGTGATCTTCGATCTGCCCTTTTTCTTTCACTTTTTTATTTCGTATCTTGAAGTAGGAGTAGAGGATGCTGCTGCTGCAGAGAGGCTGCGTGGTTTTCGTACGCACGCGGAGAAAGCTGCCGGCGTACTGAGCGGCGTTTAAAGGGAATGTGGCCCAGGAGTAGTCGCCGCCGCCGCCGCCGTCGTCGTCGCGGTCTCGGCCAAGTCTCGAGATGCGGGTACGAACGAAGCAAACAAAAAGTTCCAGGCCAAAAAGTTGAACAGCGAATCAAAAGCCCGGCCAAGGGTGGAGTCCAACTTGGGAATTGTTTTTGGTTTTTGTTTTCTTTTTTTTTGCGTAAAAGAGGGGAGGCTATAGGGGGTATATATATGTATATATATATTGGAGGATATCCAGGGAGTAGCGTAAAAAATGAAATTAAACGCGCGCTTTAATCAGAATCCCAGACCGAAGACCCGAGAAGCGCGCGACTCTGCTTTTGGTCCGCACTTTTTATTTAGTTTTTTTATATGTCCGTTGGTGTTGCCTTCTGGCTGGATCTCCTGTTCTTTTTGTTTTGTTTTTCTTTTTTGGTACTCCTTTTGCGCTTTTTTTTATATGTTTGTTAATTTTGTTCTTTCTCGAGGTTGTGGCGCATCCTTTGCGCCCGTTTTTCCCATGTTCCCAACATAATCCACGTCGATGGGGAGAGAATTCTTCTCGCGATCGAAACACTCGCGCTGACTGACCGTTCGTACGGATCTGAGGGATCGCCAGCCGGTCGCTACGAGAACGTAAACTCGGTGAGCACTGCTACGAGTATATAGCGATGGTAGCGGCTATAACAACCGTGGGATTTTCCACCTCCTCCGCGGGCTCGCGAAAAACTCACTCGCGAAATATAGCGATCGCCGAACGATCGGGCGGGCTCTGGGCTCTTGACTGATTCTGCGGATCGGCGTGGATCGGGAACGGAACGGATCGGATCGGAGAGATCGCTCCGCCGACCCCACAAAATGTATAAAGACTACACTATGAATGGACGTCGGTTGTCGGTCGGTTGTCGGATCGTTTCTGATTGTGATACGTCGCCGTCGAAAAGTCTCTTCCTCCACTTGGCTCTTGCTCTGCTGACGCTCCGTTTGGAAGCGTGAAAATTTATTTCACTCATGCGCCTTCCGACCGCTCAAAAAATCGGTGGGGCTCGCTTCGGTTCTGTTCTGCTCGGGCTCTGATCTTCTAACGCTTCGCAGTCGCCGCTCTCGGTCGCAGTCGCCGTTCTCAGTCGCCGTTGCTGCTGACGTCTCAGCTGGTAGTTTTCGTGTTGATTTTTGAGATATTTTCTAATGTATCTGTAGATTGTGTTGGATGTGCCTTACTTTTCGACGGCGGTGGGGATATGGGCTGGCATAGTGCCCGCCATTTGTATGCGAACTGAGTGAAAGTGGAGGCGGAATATAGCGATTTTATGGGGAGAATATATGAAAGTGAAATAATTTTTGTATTGGTATACCCGTCTAATAAATTACTGGAATTAAATTACAGAGGTTATACCAAAAAAATACAAGGTTATTGAATTATTTTTGTGCAAAGAGAACCGAATACCCGACTTTTGGGTGGATTTATAAACGAATTTATCTTATTTTTAATTGCTTCAACATTTAGTCAGAAGAAATATGTAAGAAAAGTTTGTATAGTTACAAGTTTGCATTAAGAAAGTGTGTAAGAAAGGAATTAATCATTTTTAGTACTAATCTATTAGTTTATTTTTTTTTTAAATATTAAACAGGTTTTTAAGATAACAAGATTGCATTAAAAATGTGTGTAAAAAGGGAATTTATATTGTGAAATATTAATTTATAATTTATATTATTTAATATTTGTCATATGTTTTATATTTTTGCCTCTTTTTATTAGCCATGCCAAATTATTTATTTAATAACGATTTTAATAACATTGTAGAAATATTTTTGCTTTCATTGCTTACATTAATTAAATATTTATCCATGGCAATCTAATTTTTTCTCATTTTATTTCCCATTTAAAATACAGGCAATATTTGTTGCTCTCATTGCGTATATTAAATTAATACATATTGGTACATTAGTTTCTAATTTGTTCCCCTTTACCAAATTTAAATATTATTATTTTAACACCGATCCTAATAACATTGCCACACACTTTTCGCTCTCAGTATGGACTCCATTCCACTCGGTTACGGTTACCTACTCCGCCCGACAACATCACTCCTCTGGGTTTCCGTTTCGGTGACATTGCTCTCCTATCCACACCGCCGCACCCCTGGATCTCCGACTTCCCCTGCTCCACATCCCACCCAGAAATCTACTCCTCCACCCGCGCTCTGTTTTGGCCGCCGCGAATTGTTTACACGCGACAAACTTGTCATCTTTTTTTTCGTGTACATCTCGGATGATAAAAAAATAAAGGTTAGCGACTTTGTCTTTGGCATGTTGCTTGGCCCCTTGTTGGGCTAGGCCACGGGCTCAGGTAACCACAAATATGGGAAATATATGAAAGAAGACCTAATGGTCAAACGAGAGAGAGCAGGAGGAGAAACACATCAAATCAAGTCGCATGATCATAAAAATTGTGCCACTTTTGTACTCGCTTGGAACTCTGGTTCTTGTGCTGCTCCACTGCCCAGGCGTCAGAGTTTGCATATCATCTCCGTCTCCGGCTCCAGACACGTTCGCGTAATAACGCTTCGTCTCTCGTATCTGGACGGCTAATCATTTTCAAATACCATAAAAACACATCTCACAGAGCTCAGCTGATGGCTAAGAGGCAGCAAAAGCAGCTGAAGCCGAAACGGGAGCAGCTACCAAAAGCTTAGTCAACAGTCAGCAGAGATCTTGGCTAATACAGTGCTAATCTCGTGCTGCCGGTTTTCTTCGTAGCATTAAACAATTTAAGATTTAAAATTTAAGCATATATCTCAGTAATTATTTCCAACTAAAATTTCAGCAGCTTAACTCAATGTTATAAATAATTTATACAGAAATATATGATATTTGTAGTGAATAAATTTATATAAATTAAGAAAAAATTAGTCTAAGCTTTATGTTAAATATTTCTTTATATATTTGTACCATTAGCAACAAATTACTTTTCAGGTTGTTTATTTATGAGATTAATCATCTTCTCTACGATATATATTTGGTTAAATAGCCTGTCCGATTAGGGTACTCTTAAAATTATCACTTATCCCACTTCCTCTTTTTATGTGTCAGTTGGTTTGTTCCTGCTATCCATTAAAAAAAGGTTTGTTAACTGTTTTTTCTTATGTTTTTGTAAAAACAAAAAGGTATGTGGTTATTTGCCATTGCTTATAAAAAAATGTAATAAATAAAAAGGGTTTTCTGAGTTCCATGTTATTTAAAAATATTTTTAGGCTGAAAAAAGGAAACTAAAATTACACCCGAAGGTATTATATATTTTTTAATATAAAAGTTGAAAAAAAAATCTTTCCAATCTCTGAAATATCTATTTTAATATTTATATTGCTTCCCCTTAACTTTTCAATCCACCCGTCCAAGTTAAGTCGTCAACTTTCAGCTCGATGATCTCGATTTGGCTTTGGACAGCTGTACAACTCTGCTCAAATATGGGCTAATCGCTGTAGATGATGCTTCTGCTGCTTGGCGCTTTTTTGTTTGTTTATACATCTGAAAGTTATTTTTCTTTTTGGGCAACTCGAAGATTTCAGCAGCATTTTGTGATTGTTCCTCTTAATTGTTGCGGGGATCTTGTGGTTTTATGGTTTATGATACAACTGCGTTGTACCACTGTGCACTGGAGGGGCCGTGGCGGGTTGTCAGTCTAAAGTTCACAAGTTGTCAAAATGTTTGCGCTAAAGTCTCAGGCCTGGAGCATTTTGTGGCCTGGACTTATCTGACTGTGTTAACACATGACCAACACAGTGACGAGCAGCTCGAGATCTATTTTCTTTTGAGTTTGACGGGGCTGATTCAACAAATAAACAAAAGGTGTTCAACACACAAAGAGAAAAGTATTAGAAAAAAGGGGAGTACTTTTTTAATATTGTTGCTTTCAGTTTAAATATAAAAAAATTAATAAATCTGCTCTGGGATTGGTTAAAATCTTAAAATATAAATCAAGAAATAAACCTGTTAATGCTATTTTTTCTCTCTGCAGTCGTGGGCAAAATATGTCTATTAAATGAAAAGCTACCCCACACACTCTCTCAATACACTTGCTTAAAAAACAATAAAAAAAAAAAAAAACGGAATGAGGAGAAAAGTCAGACGTACTTGCAGAGCAATGATTAATGGATGCCAAACGATTGTGAAATCCTATAAACAAATTCGAGCCAGAGACAAAGGCTTTAGGGAGGGACCTGCCCCCAGAAGAAAAGTGCATTTGGCTTCGATCAGCTCGCCATTCACCATTCCGAATCAACTGTCAAATCCGTGATGTTCACCTGAGATCAGAGATCTCACTCGGGGGAAAATCTACAGGAGAGAGAGGAATGGCGCTTGGCCGCACAGTATTTCCTCGCACTATCAATGGGGGATCATAAAAACTTTATGGCCCCCGGCAAAAAAGCTGCCTCAGCAGCAGCAGCTACAATTCTTTTAAGTGCCCTCCATAGTAATTACTCTTGAGCCCAAAGTCAGCTGAAAAATATGCCACTACAGAGATCCACAAACATCGTTTTGTATATATAGTTCTTCCCCCGATAACCAAACACTCTTTTGTGGGGGAGGGCGCTACACGGACTGTTTGTGGTTTTGTTCAACCGAATGACCGATTCGGGGAAGCGATTCTCCACCGTTTGTGCCACACAAAAAACACAACAAAAAAGAAAAAATGAAAAGCTCACTCAAAACGGCTTTAAAGACTCCGAAGCGAAGAACAACAAACAAAAACGTCGTGTTATGAGCTATTAACGTAATTGGAAAATGGCATTGGGGGAATTAGAGCGCTCTTTGATGCACTACAATGAAAAAGTCGGGCTACTTTGGATTAAGAAAAATAAACAGAGATCTCAACCGAAAATTGAATTTTATGGAAAAATCACTAATTAAGCTTAACTGAGGAAGGGGTAGGGTCTGACTCATGAATGGCAATGAATACTTCAGAGGGTATTGTGGAGAGGAAGCTAATATTTCGAAGAAGTAATGAATATTCATTTTTAGAATTAAGAAATCTGCCATCAGGAACTTTAAAGTTTTTTGGGCAATTATGTAAAACAATTTTCTATGCTTTTTCTTACATTATTTATAACAAATCAAATTTATTTATACACTCTACTTTTCGACCTATAAATATGCAACAATTTTAACTAAATTATTGAGAAAACTGACTAAGTTTTAAAGTCATCTCCATGCCAATCTCGATTACCTAATATTCCCGAAATTTAATCTCAAACCATTCTCTCTCTCTCCCTTTCACTGATCTGTTTCCCCTAGCAATTCCGCTCATTTTGAGGTATCTGTGTCTGCGTTTGGGTCTGAGTTTTTTTTGGCTTGTAATTAAAAACGCATAAAATCGAAACAACAAAGTAGCCCCACAACAACAGCAATAACGAGAGCGGCAGCAACAACAATTACAAACAGAGAAAAATGTTAATACTCTGGCCGGCATTCATTTTTACGCAATGTTCTCTTCATAATTCAATTGTTTTTATTATGTGCGCCGACACACGGCGGTCATAAAATTTTATTAATTTAATTGGATTTTTTCCCCCCTTTTTGTTTTAGTTTTCTGCTTTAGTCGTAATTAACGTAGAAAGTGCTGAGTGGCCGCGGCCACAGGAAATGCTTCTTCCCCCTTTAACAAATTAAAAATATAAATAAAAAAATAAACCGCAACAGAAAAAAGATTTAGTTTATAAATTATTTCGAGCTTTTATTATAATTTATTTACCACTTTTACCACCCATTGTTGCTTAAACAATTAAAAAATAAAAAAAAACGCCCGAAAAGAGCCACAAAAATAATATATTTCGAGTCAACTGCTAGGCTTTTTTACGAGCGATTCAGTTGATTTACTAGCCAGCCCCCGAAGAAGTATCCGAGCATCCGAGTATCTCAACATTTGAGTATCTGTGCGAGACGGGCGTGTTGAAATGGACAGTCAGCATCAGAAGCGGCCGAGCACTAAAAGAGATTTATGCCCATTTTGTCAGCTGCTCACTCACTGTAGACACATTCCGGCACTCCGTTCCCAAGTTCAAACTCTATGAAAATGGATTTCAACATGATTTTTACTGGCCGACATAAATAAGCCCCCACTGTATCCCCCCCATTTCCATGCGTGGCCATTCCTTGGTCACCTACCGAAAAATAAGTGCCAGAGCTTAATTAAGCCACATCCCCGAGGTTCTCCTGGCTGAAACTCCAACACGAACCCGGGTTCATCATAAATTGGTCTTAGTGTTTGGGCTGATGCCGAGCGGTCCGATCAAAAACAAAGAGCAGCCTTGCCGAAGGACCACCGGAGATCTGGGATCTCGGGCCCTGCATAATTTGCCGAAAACAGGTTTCCGGCTCTGCTCTCGCCGGGACCGGACTCCGTTGCGGATTAAGCGATTAAACAAATTAAAACAAATTACGTTTTTGCACCCACCACAGCGACGATGAGCATAAAATTAATAAAAATTTACCTGTCACGGAAAGCGGTCGGCTTAAAAAATGTCCCGGTCGGTGTCGAATATTAAAGGGTCTCTTAAATGAGCCACTTACAGAGTGTTACTTAAATGGGGCCAGACTTTATATTGGATATTGGATACTTCGAGTGATTTTCCATAACATTTAAGAGTTAAAAATACAGTTACTTATAGAGGATTTCAAGAGGAAAGTTTGCTAGAAAAGGTTTTGTTGGCGAAATTTTATAATTAAATTTATAAAATACATTTAAAACAACGTTTTATGTGAAATATAAATTTCTTTGTTTCGTTTTTCTTCCAATACTTTATGAATACATTAAAAAATAAATATTCTAGGCACTTACAAAATTTTAAATCACTTTAGTTCAATAAATAAATGATTTCTTCTACAGGGTGTCTGATTCAATCTATTTCCTGATTGTTTTATTCGGCGCCAATTGCTGCAGCTCGGTTTGTGTTTTGCCAGCCCATTAATTTTCTTTGGTCTCGACCAGATATCCCGAGAGCTCTTCCTGCCCCCGACGCGCCCACAAATTATGATCGACAAAATGGGCAATTATAATTATTGTTAACGGTTTGTTTAGGCAGCATTAGATTTGGCTGTTTTTGTTGGTTTGTCTGCGGCCAATGCCGAAATTTATTTTAATATTTATGCACCGTAGTTCATTAAAATGCAAATTTATTGGCCCTCGTGGTCTCAGCCTTCTTGTTGCCTTGTTGCACGGCCAATGGGCCACATTGGCCAATTGGATTTCAATTGAATTGAGAATTTCACAAACACACGAGAGGAAAAAACCTGTAGAAATTTATAGCAACTTTGCCGCTTGGCAATTGTTAACAAATCTACTGTATATATACCTGCCTGCATATATAATCGACTGCGTTTGTATGTTTTTCAATTTTTCCAATGATATTGCGTATGCGCCATGTGAGTTTATGGCGGACGCGTGTTTCGCTATGTGAGTAGAAGCGGAACAAACATACGCAAATATTGCTCATACGCCGCGTTGAAGGAATGAAGTGAGGAGCGTCCAGAGTGATTCAGGCATACTAATTGAGAATTTCCAAGAAATATGCCCATTCCCGGAGAAAGTCAGGGTTAACAGAAGGTTTCTTTTTATGATTTACTGGAATTTATTGTTTTGGTAATTTTGTATCTTTGTACTTCTTGATAAACTCCAAACTGGCAGTTCTTTTCTTTTGATTACTTCTTGCTAATTGAACTTGTGAAATTTTGTGCTCTTGGTTATTTCTTACTAATTGAGATTGTAAACTTAGGTATTTATTGCTGAGAATAGAGGAAACTAATATAATTTCTTCTGTATTTTACTTTAGTGTATACTATTAATAAAATATTATACTGATTCCTTCGGTTTACAAATTTGGAGTGCTATGAAAAATGTTTATATTAAATAGTCGTTATTTTAATGTCTTTAATTGTTAGTCAGAATAAGAATATTAAAAGGCAAAGTACTAAACAAAAATCACCAATACAAAGCCTTAATTTTTCTAGTGCTATTCATAATATATTTTATAAAAACAAAGTTCAGCGTTCGAACTTCTCGAAGCTTCCATTAAAGTCATTACCTTTAGAGCCTAATCTCAGCTTACTAGCCTATTAAAAAAAATTGTTTTCAAGGATCGCGTTTCACTTGTCAACCCTTCGTTTACTATGTTTTAGAGATTTTGTTACATCGGTAATTACTCAACAATTTTTAACCTGATTAAGCAGAAGCAGCAGAAAATGCCTCACCTGGACAAAGACAAAAACAACTGCCCTGGGGCAGCGACATTAACTTGTCGCCGTTGCTGCTTTTATTTTTATTTATTTATTTTCTCATATTTTGTTTTTGTTTTTCTCCGTAGGCTGTCAATGGCACTCAGTGCTGAATGCAGGGCATGTGCTGCATGCATTTAACTTTAACATGACAAACCGCAAACTCATAATACACAACATCGGCGACAACAGGTTTCCACAACAACCACAAGATAAAAGGGGGTTCAAGTACCTCCGACTCCATGCCAAGTATATCTCCAGCTCCAGCTCCCACTCCTTCAACCTCAACCTCAACTGGACTGCCCGCGTCTAGAGAGCAGCAAAAAAGAAAAAAAAAAGAAAAAAAAAAGAAAAAAAAAAACTGTCCCAACTGTCTGAGCGGGCGATTCATAATATCATATTTCACTTCCTTCAGGATATCATAAAACTTGGCGCATTGCGTTGTGGCTCGCTGTGTTGTCAACATTTATTGAAAAGTCGTGCCGATTTTATAGCCATTTTCACTGTACACTATACACTGGACACAGGAATATCCCAATCCCAAGCCCATCCCAATTCCAGCCCGATCCCAATCCCAGAGCCAAACTAGCAGAATGGCGCTCCATCGCACTGACTTAGTTTATTTTGCAGCTATTTATCTCGCTTAGTTGGTACTTTTGGCGTAGATTAAGTGCACTAAATACCACAAACCCCGGCTAGAAGAGAGCCAGAAACGATTTGACTCCCGCCGATCGCCGCCAGACGGCGAGGACGGAAAAACAGAAACCCAGACGGAGTTGCAGACAACCAACTGGACCTGGGCCTGGCGGACAAGGAGTTTGGGCTCGAGGTTGAGCCCGAGAGTTCGGGGTGAACTGTGTGGCATGAAGTTGCATTCGCTTATTTATGAGTTAATATACATGAATTATGACATCAAAGGCCCCACAGCCAGGCCAAGTTGCTCTCTAGCCGGACTGAAATCGAAAATGAAATGGAAATGAAAATGGACGCCGCCTCATAGGCAAAGATCGTACACCCAGAACAATAACTGTGTGATTATTCAGTGTGAAAACTTAATCTAATGACCAATCAATTTAAAGCTTTCAACTATTAAAGTGATTTTGCAGTGTTATGGATAATTTTGTTTATGTTATTTATTTATTTTATTTATTGTATTTATCCTGGTCTGTATCTTTGTAAAAATAAAAGCTGAAAAATAAAATTTATATTAAAACAGGCTTAGCAATTATTTATTTATTTATATTCAATTTAATTAGAGTGCAAAGAATGGTTGTTATATGCAAGGTAATTTTTTCCTCTTATCCCTGACCAACAAATATTTCTTAAAGTGCCCTGATCCGCTGGGGTATCTCAGTATCTCAGGCAAAAGGTTGGCTCTGAGAAAAAAAAACGTTTGTTTTGACACGCGGCGTTTTGTCTAACGGAGGCGGCTTAATTGAGTTTTATTTGATTCACCGATTCGGTCGGTTTTCGGGATTCAATCGCCGGGGCATCGCGGCAAATTAAGAGACCACACGCAAGGTGTGCTCCGGAAACAAAATATCCATGCTCGAGCGCTCGGCAAATTGAAGGTTGTGTGAAAAATTGTTCCACATACAAGGGGCAGCAAAAACAAAGCACAAAACACAAAAAAGATACAAGATACGAAATAAAATGGAATATTTTATGACTAAACGTCAGCCAGCAGAGAGCCCCGGCAACAATAGCAGAAACCCGGCCAATAACAGCAAGCAACTATTACCGAAAAAATAAGAAAAAAATATATATATATTTGTTCGAGCTTCTGTTGCGGCTTTGCGGTCTGAGTTCGGTTCATCGTTTGTCGGTCTTTTGCCTTTTTTGGCAGCGCTCCTCCGCTTCTCGAGCTGTCGAGATCCCCAGATCCTCATTCCAAGTCCAACTTCATCGCTTGGTGCGTGTGGCATGTTGCCATTTGAGTTTTACATGTGTTTGCGGCCTTTTTGAATGCCGCTTTGGAAGCGTGCGCAGCCCGCTCTATATTACCTGAGAGAAGTATTCCCAATTTGGGTGATCCCCCCCAACTCCTGGTGGCCAATTAGTTACAGCTGGAGCTCGAGCGCGGCGGAAGGAAGTATTAGTCAGACTCTGAGAAATTCAAGGGCACGTGGAGGCTCGTAGGGAGAAACTATAAATCGAATTTCATGAATTCTTGCAACGGAATCGAGATGAGTCAGCTTCCACTGATAGTGTGACGCATCAGATGAAAAATCATTGAAGGGAGATGAATCGATGACTGAAAGCGATAACAATTAAAGAACATCAGTACTGATAGCATTTCTAGTTCGATGACATGTTGACAAAATAAAACTAGATAAGAATCGTGTACAATTCGAGTTGAAATTATAAACATTACCCATTAAAAAAGGTCTTATTTTTGGAAACCAGAGAAATCTCTGGTAACTAGTTATAGTTCTTAAATTACCTTTAAGTACTTAATGTGCTATTTTTATAAAGATAAACGTTAGCCATCCTTAAACCTCTTTTTATTGGTAAAACCCTTATCATATTCACCGAATTTTCACATTTGAATCAATCGAAGTCCGCCAATCCCTCCCAGATAACTCCTGTCGGAATACCTTCCTCTCCGATCGCCCCATGCCCAATGCATTTGTCAGTGCCAATTTGGCGTGATGGAAGCGGATTCGAGAGCAATGCTGACCGCAAGATGTCAACGTTAGGACAAAATGCAATGCGAGGTTTCTGTGGTGCGTTCCGACCAGATTGGGTTACAATAATTTCCCCATAAAAATGTCGAAAACTGCGCGCGCCGGAACCCTTCGTTTTATATACCATTTTTTTGGACAAAGATTAGATCTGCCATGCGCAAAAATATTATGATGCGGCCAAACCAAACCGCAAACAAAACAAAAAAAATAAAATGCCAGACAAAGAGCAGAAATCAAAGCGATATAAGGGGATGGCCGAAAAATAAAGCACAACTTGAATGCTTGAATGGCTGGCTGGATGGATGGATGGCTACCAATCTGGCTGCTGAATCATAGAAACATAAGCGCGATCATAAGCGATCGCCCAGAGATAGCCCATCAATGTTGCCGAAAAAATAAACCGAAAAAAAACATGTCTGGAAATGTAGTATTTAAAGGTCGAAGTAGGATATACTCTAGGAGTCATGCCTTGTATAGTTTCTTATCTCATAAATCTGATTACTCGTAGATATAATTATTGAAATAATAATTATAATAAAAAAATAATGCTCTGAATTGTATATTATAATTGTAATTAATATTAATTTTTAGAAAAATAGAACAGAATAGAAACTAAAAAACAATATGCTATAATTCTTAGATTCAATGAATTATCTGGTCAATTCCTGGGCTCTTGAAGGTCATTATTAAGACTAGATCTCTCTAGCCAAGTTTAGAGCTTAAAGCTAAGTTTTCAAGTTTAATATTTCACTAATTCTCAAATAAAAAATACCCCTTTCAAGGGTATAAAGCTAAAGTTCAAGCCAAACCGGCAGTTCGACATTTTTGCTAATTTGTTCAGGGCGACTGCCAGGATGTATTAATGTCGCTCAGCTGTCCGCGGCGGTGTGAGCGACAGAAAATAAAGGGCCTGGACCTGGATCGAGATCGGGATCGGGATCGGGATCGAGGAACCCTAAAACTGGGTTTTGCAGCTAGGGCGATCCACTGTCAGCTTAGGCCTCGAACTACACGCGAAATCGGTTGACAAAGCGACTTTGGCGAGATGACTTCATTCGCGTTTTGTGTGCGTTTTGTCTGGACTCGAGGATACGCCGCGGATCCCAGCGATCGCCGCCAATCTGTGCCAATTTATCGATCAACACGCTTAAGCGCATTTCGCATTTCGCGATGACAACGTCGACTTTTGTGGGCATTTCATTTGCCTGCTCCTGCTCTCCTCCCGGTGAGCTTGATAAGCTTTATTGATGCGATTAGCGAAATGAGCTTTAGCCTGACAGCCATCAACCTCGACTGCGACAAGGAGGAGGAAAGCCGAACCAAAACCGACAACCGACATTTCTCATTAACAGAATCTTAACTTCTTTTTTCGGCTATCGACTCCTCGGTCTTGTTGCATTTTGTCAATCGGTGGTTCGAATGAAGTCATCCTGGGCCCCGACCTTGACAAGAAAGTCGCGCTGAGATATGGCTTTGCAACAGGAAGTTGTTGACGGGGCGATAATGTGTCCATGTTGGTTTAAAGTGATTTGTCTTGTCATTTTTAATTACGGGGGATTTTCAGAGGAGACGCTGTCGTGTGAGTCTTGGTCTTTTAAGATTTGGGGATTGTAAATCTATTAATATTTAAATATTTGTAGTACCAAATATACTTTTATAACAAGTAAGTATTAAGCCTGCATTCATGAAGATTTTAAGATGGTTTAGTTTATGTTAAATATGTTTAAAATAACAAAGTCAACGTTTAAATGTTATCTTATATTCTTAATTAAAAAATGCAGTAAATGTTGTATCTTACATAAATTTAACCATTAATAAGCATATTAAATCTATATAAAATACCTTAATATTTTGTATTTTTCTGTCAATAATTTTGTTTACAAATCCCCCTCTTATAAGAATAAACCACAGCGCACGAAGCAATATATACCCGCAATCTGCAAAGTGTCACTAATAAACTTTTGGGGCCAGCTCATCACGCAACCCCAAGCCAGATTACTTAATTCCCAAATTGGCCTTAATTCACGCGCCAAAGTGTGTTAAATTGCCATGGCGAGGGAGCCTGGATCGGAGGATCTGAAAGGCCGAGGCGCTGAGCTTTTGCATATGCGCCCACCCGTGACTGGCCGTGACTACCTGGGAGTTAAATCCGTCCAGGCCCGGGCACCAGGTCCAGTTCAGTCCGAGATTCACATCCAGATCCACAGCCATCCCATCCCTTTGGCCGCAGGGCACTTTGGATATCTGCTGCCTTCGACTGTCTGTCTGTGTATTTTGATGACTACTATCGGGTGCAGTCGCTTAGGCTATAAGAAAAGTGCCAGGCGCATCCGGAGGTCTCTCCTTCTGCATACTAAATACTGAGAAAAATGGGGGATCTGAATTGGAAATTAAATTATATATTTGGAATATTTAAATAAAATATAATATGGCTTTGTAACTGTGATACTAAAATTGAAGAGCTATTGTTGTTCATTTTTAGCAAGGGTTGCGACAGGAATATCGTTTTTTTTTTTAAATATTTAGATTAAATATTTTAATTTTCGATAGAATACTGAATATTCGGTCTATGAATCAATTGGGAGTTCCTTTGACGACATAAGAATAAACAAATATTAATAAAAATAAGCTGAAAATTCCACTGAAGCCTATTTTAATTAAAATATAAATGCTTACCTATCTCATTTATATTTTTCTTTATTTTCTATATATAATAGTATATTCCCGACTGCGCTAAAAATATTATACTTAAGTTTTTGGGACGTTCGTAAAGGAAAATAACTAAATTGTGCTAGAAATTGCTTCTCGTATTTTTTATATTTTAAATAAAATAGAAAAATTTAAATAAAAATTATTTAAAACCTAGTTTTTCCTTCAAGTGCTCACCTTGCTATCCCTTTCTCTCGACCAAGGCGAATGAAGACGTTTCGTGACGATGACTGAGGTCCAGTCTTGTACCTGGCTTCATGCTTATTATTGAACTCAATTTGGCCGGCGCGTGTAATTTGACTTTGCCTTGAATTTGGCATACGGATTCGCTGCGCCTCCAATATTTGCAGAGGCAGAGGCCCAGCCCCGAGAGCGGGCTGCTCCTGCTCCTCGCGCTTCCCTAGAAAAGCCACAGCAAAACCAGATCGGAGCACATCCAGCAACATTGCTGCATGTCGCCGGCCACTTCCTTCCTCCCATCGGCCGATCGACATGTGAGATCGAATAACCGAGTCTGGGGCTGCAAGCACAGAGGCCCACAACATAATTAATAAATACCATCAACATTGATTAACTCAACTAAGCTAATAAAATCATTTGTCATCTGACTGGAGCTCGACTAGTTAACCTGTCCTGCTCCTGCTCCTGCTCCAGCTGCTGCTCCTCCACCTCCAATGACTCTGCTCCTCCAGTTTGGCGAGTACATAAAAATCGCGTGACTAATTTTGCAAAATTAAAGCTGCAGCTAAAAAGCAACTGCAGCAACTGCTGCACTCGAGCACAACGGGCCAACGAGCGTGTAAATAGCGAAAAAATTAATCAGCGTTGTGGGTTGCCAAGGGAGTGGGGAGATATGAGGAGTTGCAGCAGGTTCTCCTCGGGCTTCCAAGGAAGAATGCGTGACACGAAATCAGAAATAAAATAAAATTTATTTTTAAGGATTAAGCCTTACAACAAAAAATATTTTAAACAGTAAGTGTTTATATTTATTAAGAATTATTTTATAATACAAATTGCTCTAACCCTTTAAAGTCTTTAAATATTTTCTTTGATTTTTGTGGATGTTTTTTATATACTTCACCTCGGTCACTCTCCTTCTAAAAACCTATTTCCTATTAATTCACGAACCCCATCACGCTATCATCGTTATCCCAGAATCGACGACAAAGAGAACGTTGAGCGATGAAAAATCTCGGAACACGCACTAACAAAGCAACAAATTGAAACTAAATACTTTCGGTACGAGGCCATGGAAATGGAGATCGGGGCCGCAGGATGAGATCCAGATTCGAATCCAGCTCAGGGCTACGGCTTCAGGTGCTGCAGGAGCTCTAGCTTAGAGATATGGTTGTTGTCGAACGCTGTTCGTTCCATTTATTTAACCAGAAATTGTTGCAATCAGTGCGGAGCAGCTTTTAATTGCCTCCCAGGAGAAAGGGTGAGAGGTGGACGACGAGGATAGCGATAAAGCGATGTCCAAATGCCAAAGATTCCTGCCGAAGACGTTCCATCGGAGACAAGGAGACGACTTTTGTCTCATGCGGAAATCGCCAACTTGCAGGCCACTGCTGGATGTATCTCCGCCATTCTCCTCTCCGTTTTTTCCACGGAGACAGAGAGGAAATGCCTTAAATCAATTAGTTGAGCACTAATTGCCCCAATACCTTGTGGCATAGTTTGCCATTTGCTCAGCACCTGTTCGAGGACTCCCCTGCTGCCGCCTCTCAGCCTCTCTTAATCTTTGCTGAGGAATTCCTGCGGCCTTCTCATTGTTTGCCTTCTACACTTGGAAAAAAGTAGGTTTTATATACTATGCTCATAGAAATATAAATATAGAGAAAACTTATTTGTAACAAAATTATTTTGTACCTACAACTGGGGTTTGTTTTTTTAAAAATTTAAATATTCAAATAAATAATAACTCAGCACTTATATGACCGAACTATCTGACTATCATTTTAATATCGAATTTATCGATTGCATAAATATAAAGTCAATACAATACAATCAATGGGTGATGATTTATCGATTTATTTCCTAAATATTCGGATATACATATATTTGAAATATTATAATTTATAAAATTTTTAATATTTGTTTCAATATACATATGTACCTCAATTTTTTTTAGGTTTTTAAAAATCTATATATATATTTACCTTTACTAAAATAAACTTGTATATCCTATAATTTAATTCACATTTGTCTAATCTATTTAACACATTTTTTTCCTCTGTTCTTTTTTGTCCATACCCGCTGCTATCTTTCTCACAATCAAGGTGCACTGAGAAGATGCCGCCGAGTTTCATGGTCTTCGCGAAAACAGCAAGTGCAAGAAAAAACTGTCTCAAGTGCTGCGGCCCAAAAGGAAGTCGCGAGATGGATCGTATTTATATATGCTGCACACATTTCGATATGGCTGGGTTTTTGGTCAAGCCAAAGATCTTTTGTGGCAGCAGATATGTGAAACTTCCTGTAGTCAAGTTGTTGTGAGAGATACGTTGAGTTGAGTTGAGTTGAGCTGAGTTGAGAGGGTGTGTCTCCGGCGTAAAAGAGTTCCTTTCATCTTGGGATAATTGGTGGTAAGGATGTCCAGCCTTGCGCTTTATAAGTATTATCAAATCGCACCCACCGAAATGGGGATTGATTTTGAGGGATAACCATAAGGGGATACTCTTTCTTGAAGGTTTTTTATTGAGACTTGTCTTTGTTTTTTACTGTTAAAAGCGACGACTTAAAGATTAGTCTTAAAAAATTAAATTTAATTAAATTGTACTATCTTGTCTTATATGTTTGAGGTCTAGGATTGAATAGAAGTAAATTTATTACTCCTTGCTTCAGTAGCTCTTTTTGCAGCTCTAGAAAAAATGTAAAAAATTCAAATTAAAATTTAAATTCGAGTATTTTTCCACTTCCCATCTGCACAATATCTTAACCATCAATTACCTCGAGTCCTGGCGTCACCAAAGCCATAACGAAATCAAAATGCCCGGGGGCTTCCTCGTTCATTTTCGGCAAGGGCATCCACAAAAACCAACAGGAACAACCGAGAGGGCTGGCAATGAGGAAAAAGAACAGCAAACAATAAGCTGAGGCAAAGTTAAACAAAGTTGGCGCACCAACTCACTCTCTTTTCGGATCTCGGATCGGATGGGATCGGATGGGATTGGGAACGGGCACAAGGGTCTGGGCTAAAGGGTCCGGGCAAACAAAGGAGTGCGTTGATGTCGATGAAGACGGCCACAAAAGCGCCCCGATGCGATGATCGCTCCAGTCGGTGATTCTCTACCTCAGGCTTCCTCTCGCCACGATCCTCGGCCAAACTGTGCACTTAAATAAAATTATAGTTTGAATTCCCTATGAATTTATAGAAATTTTAAGGCAATGTTAGCATTATATTAGCATTAGATAAATTAAATCCTAATAAATATAGCTGGATTGGTCCCAGAAAATATTGTCACAAAAAAATATAACATTTTTAAAGAAAACCAACATTTTAATACTTTATGACTAACTTTTTTATATGTTTTATTAAGTAATTAAAATAATTAAATAAGATTCCTGTACAATTATTTTCTATTAATTGTATTTTATAAATTTTTTTCTCTTAAACATCAAGTTTCCAATTTTTCCGAGTGCAGGGCCTTAGCCTGAATGAGCGTCGGCCCGGGAGGAGGTCGGCGGAAAGCTCGCATCCGTTGACTGGGAATTGTAGTGGGCACCCAGGCGCACCCCGCCACTCACCTCTCACCTGGCCATCCCCCTTTGTTTGGGCTTTATTTTCTTATAGATCTGTGTGTGTGTTTGTGCAAACCTGACGCCCATTCGCGCGCACCTTTGGAATTCGGTGGCCGCGAACGCTGCATAATGGAAGCCAAATGATGGGAAACTTTTTTGTGGCCCCGATCCGGCAGACAGGCAACCTCTGGGGGATGGCAGGCGGGGAAGACGCAGAAAAAAACAAAACTAATTAGGCATAAAGTGCGTGTAATTATAAAATAAATTAAAGTCGAACACTGACACTCTGTTCTCCTCATCGCTCCAGAGGTTCGATTGACCTTTTTGTAACTCAATTACGATCGTCAGATCGTCTTTGCCAACTTGGCCACCCAACTTGGAGTGGAACTGAGTACACGGAAAAAAGAAACTAATTACTTTGTATGTATTTCAGTATTTAAAAAAGAAAATTCCTGAAAAAAACCGTTTAAGATTTTTTGAGAGCTTGGTTAATACGAGTCAAAGATTAAAGATTTGTTTTTTAAGATAAGGTAAGAAATCGTGATAGTTGCCTTTAAAATGTAAAAAAGAAAAGTTGATTAATAATTCATTTATATATATATATATTATGCAGTTGCTAAACTAATATTTAAAATCTGAAAATGACTTGATCTATACATTTAACCGTTTAATAAATAATTATATATCTTAGAAACCGATACCAGAAACCTATTTAATTATTTCCCATAAAACCTAAGCCTCTAAAAAATCCCTTAACATTAAAATATATATTTCTCGGTGTAAGACGACGTGGAATTGTTAAAGTTAAGTCCATTCCCGATGTCCGCGAGCAGCTGTCGCGTCTTTAGCCAAAAATGGCAATGTTTACATGCGTGTCGCCTCCGGCCAATGGGACACCCATATCCAATAGCCAGCATCCAGCGGCATCCCAACTCGAACCCATTCCATAAACGCTTCGCAAACACTTTTTGCGTGCTGTTAATTACATGGTCGGGAGTCGGGTCTCGGGTCTCGGGTCTAAAGTCTCTGGTCTAGTCGGTCTCTGAGGGCATTTCCAGTTCGCCAGTTGCTCCTCTGGTGGTCCCATCCCGACACTCGGTGCTTGGTCATTGCTTCCTGGTAGAGGCAATCGCAGAACTTGTCGCCCATGTTAACAGGCCGCCGCGGCGGCCCGATGATTGATAGCCATAGGCACTAGGCCAACGCATTTGTCCCGGTTAGGGCATTGAAAATTACAAGGAAACTGATCAGGTGCGGGGGCTTTAGGTTACCGAAAAATATTATCTGGAAATGCAGTAAGGAGAAAAAGGCTTTAAAGTTGTTTAAAGTAAGTTATTGATGTCTTTACTTTTAGTTAGCTTTCTTTAAATATATTAAGCTGTTTATAAAATCAGCAATTCTGCTAATCACTTATCGAAAAGTGTTATGTTTTTATCAGAAAATATTAATAATAGTATTTTAATCCTGCCCAAAGTCTTATCTTATTGTTTTAAGAGAATTGAAGTTCTCATTGACGATACCAAAAAATTTACAACATTATTTACTCGCTTTTAACTTCTTTCCTTGCCTTAAAAATCACCCATAGTGCGATTCCTTTTGGGGAGAACTTTACCCCAAAAAAGGTGGGCGACACCAAGAACCCCCTAGAGTCTGTCTTAGGTCACTTACATTTCTCTACCTAATCCGCCAAATTCTCACGCCTCGCCAACAATTGCCACTTAATTAACGCACACACACTTTGCCGCGACTTGTGTCGAAAATTTTCATTGTGACCAAAGGGCCAAAACGGTGGAAAAAGCCGTGTAAGGGACGGCAAAGGGGAGGCCTGGAAGTCTTGTCATGCCAAGAAGTACGCGTGCCGGGAATGCCAAGTCAATGAGATGCCCCCAGCGCGATATATTGCCCATTCCGAGCCGATCTGTTGCAATTTCCAAATCAAACAGCGCGCGAAACGTGTGGCGTCTGCAATTACAACACAAAAGAGGAGCACGGCAGCTCAGCAGCTCAGCATGGCCAGCGGAGGGGATCCGGGCATGGGGGCCATACATGCTCCAAACATGACGAACAACAACTGTCATTGTCACATCCATCGATCCATCGATCCATCGACGCAGAGAACCAGAGAACCAGCGAACGCTCATGCGCAACAGCAAACCCATCGATCCGCTGATCGAGCCAGCGACCGATTGACGACCGAGCGGAGGAAGATGACCAACATGGGGATCCCGATCCGCTTTTTGCGCTCCGTTTTTTTTCTCTTCCTTCATTTCTTATTGCTGTGCCCTTTTAGAGGGGTATGACCTTTTTGCTAAATGTGGGAAAACGGTTTTAAAAACTCTAATTTTATTGAACACAGCTTTGCAAATAGTTTGATTGGTTTTAAAATCATTTAAAGAGGTTCCTTAAAGTATGCAATTCAATATTTTGGATATCAAATTAAACGGAATTTCTGGAGAGCTTAGATTTTTTACTATGAAAGTCATTTATATTTCAAAAACTTTCTCAACTTCAAGGTTTTGTCATAAGCTTTAAATAAATTATAAAGGCTTGTCCATAAAATGATTTTTTAACTATAATGATCCCTAAGAAATGTGCCTTCAACTTATCAAATTAAAATTCAAATGAAAATGTATTACGATTACAACCTAAACAACCTTAGTTAAGAGCACCCAAAAATATGAAATTATATTTCAAAACGCATATACTGACGTGATATTTATTAAGGCTTAAATATATTTAAGGTTATAACTATCCCAGGGTATTTGAGTAATCGGTTCCCTGTCCTCACCTTTCTTTCTCTTATTTTATTTTTATTTTGTATGCTGGACAGGCTGTTTAAAGTGGACGACGCTGGCGACTTGCAATTCATTAGGCCGCCTGACCATTTTTGGGATGAGCGTGCGCCGCTTTTGGTCTCTCGCCTCGGTGGATGCGGCAAATGCAACTGCAACAGCAAGAGCGGTGACTACCATGCCAACATAATCTTAATCCGCTCGTTAGTTTTATTGATTAGGAGCAGTGTCTCTTTGGGCCAGACAGCGACATCAGACCAAGACTACGACTCCTTGGAGACAACAATTGTCGCCTCGGCGTGCCAACTAAATAACAACAATGGCACGTCACTTCGCCAACTAGGCGTACTATGTGCCCCGTGGGGTTATGAGATGCCCAATAATGCCAATAGACCCAATAGGTTTGGCCAAAGTCCAGATACACAGTGGGGAAAAAATTGTAAATTGCTTGAATGTTCAGAGAAATAGATTTATTATATGTTTTCTGTATGAACTAAGAAATTAAAATGTACAACTTTTATTTATATAGTTTATCCTTCTTTGAAATTTATATAACCATATAGAGGTCCCTGTTTTTTTCAGTGAAACATTACTGCCAGCTTTGTTATGAGTCTCAGATGAGGCGTTGAGGCCAACAGATTGTGAATCATTCACCAAGCATTTGGAAGCTTTTCTCTAATTACAAGTGACATAATGGGGGATTCAGGATGAGTTGAGGCTTGTGTGACCTAAAGAGGAGGATGTAGAGTGAATTCTCAGAGGTGATATTTAATTGCTGATAGTTATTGAAGCTCTAAGTTGTGATCAACTGAATAATTTATTGGGTGACTTATCCATTTACCAAGTTATAGTGTTTGTTTGAATAAATTTAAGTGACAACCGTTGCTTAATAAATAAAAGTAAATTGAATTTAAATGAAAATTACTGAAATATATCAAAATATCAGCTGCTTATCATTGGTATATACTGTCTTTTATACTAAATGGAATTTGGTTCCTATATTTTAGTTGTCTTGGAGTCTTTCTTTTAGTTAAAGGTCCCAGAAAATTAAAAATAATAATATAAATGTTCCTAATCGATGATTTATAATATTGTTTTAATTAAATGGGCTTTGGTTTGAATCTCTTAGATCTCCTTGGGTTTTTCTTTATTTTCAAGGTCCCAATAAATATATAAATTTTAATATTATAATATTTATTATAATTAAGTGATCTTTGATCTGTATCTCTTAGATCTCTTTGAGTCTTTCTTTTAGTTCAAGGTCCCAGAAAAACTCACCAGTTAATCAAACATCTCTCAGGAATTCCGTTTTCTGAACGAAAAATTGTTTTCCCACCCGTAATTAAAAAAAAAAAAAACAATAAGAAAGGCGAAACAAAACTGTCAAGCACAGTGGACACATGTAGCACGATCACTTTTTGTTGTGTTTAGCTTAGCCAGGGTCTCTGGCTCTCCATCTTCATCTGGGGATCAGTAGCTGAAATCAGGATCAATGTAAGCCTCATCCAGGTTTTGGTTTATCTTGCCCTCCGGCTCTCGTCTAGATCTGTCGGATGTCAGGTTGCATAGTTGGTCCAGCAATTGCATGTCGCGATCGTCCCAGCTCCGAAGATCTACCTCAACCTCATCCGCGTCCACAGCCAAAGTCAGAGTCAGAGTCGGAGCCACATCCTCGATCCTGAGTCGCTAAAACTTGAAAGCCGCATTCGATGGCTTGCCGCTGACAGCGCGGAATTGTCGTTCGCATTGTCAGCTGGCATGGGCGGGGGAACCGGGGGTCTTGTGGGGTTTATCCACCGACTTTTGCCGACGATATACAAAAGATGCAACTGTCGCCGCTTGTTCCAGCTCGCTCTCTCCCTCTCTCTCAGGTTGACAGTTGCTGTAAGAGCAAAAAATGCGCTTGGGAAACTGCCACTGCGAGTTGGCTTAAATCAAATATTGAAATGCCTCAGAGCAGATCGGCAGGCGGTGGCGACCCTGACCTGCAGGGGCACTCCACGCTGCCCCTCCCCCGGCTAATTGCAGCACACACATGGGCCAAATAATTGCCCAACACACACACATAAATAAATTCCACTTGGCTTGATTTTTTGAAATTTTTTACTCATTGTCGTTTTCTGTTTTTTATTGATTTGTGTTTTCGTAGCATTCGCATTTTTCTGCTCGCTTTTTTGTTTCTTGTTCTCCTTCGCATTAATACTTTACAAAATTGAATGTCTATGAGCTAGTATAAATTAATTAAATATTATATTCATATCGAGCTATATTTATAAGCTTAGGCCTAGACGTATCGTTTAACTAGCCAGCTAAGTGCATTTAATTAGTTAGTAATACCTACATGGGGGCGGAAGGGGAGAACGCACAACCGAAAGGCAAACGGGAGGAGGGTTAAATTAAATGCGTTTTCAAAAAAATAATATTCAATATGATTTTTCTCTCTTGTGTATGTGCAAAATTTCATAAATTCCAAGCAACAAAAATGTGGCAATATTTAGTAAGTGAATTTAGCCTAAAACTAATAGTAATTGTTAACTTATTTATGTACACAAAGGTAAAGTTTATTTTATTTATTAATGGAAAACATTTAATGGAATTTCCTCTTTAATATTCCAAATGTTTTCCGGTTTTTCTCAAAGGTTTCTCCCTTCGCCATCTCCACATACGTTTTGGTCCTGGCCAAAGCAGTATGCGAGCAGCTCAGGGAGTTTTTTCAGTAAAGGATAGAGAAGGAGCTGCGCGCTATTTGAATTTGTTCAGTCTTGTTTTCGATGATTAAAAAAGGATATTATCAAACGACAGAGAGGGCGCCACGAAATCTTTAAGCTAAACTATAACTAAACCTTAAGCCTAGGGGTACAAAAAACGGGGCGGGGCTTTGTAATTTACAAAATATTTTGCATCGATGGGGGGCGCTGGCTTACGTGACTAAAAACTGGGCAAACACAAGTTGTATTCTTCACTTTTTCTCGAATCCTATCATGAAATCTATTCATTAATATTCCTCCTGTAATACTGCTAGAAAAAAAGTGAGAGTTAAAAGGGGACTCAGAGGGGATCTTTCGAAAGGGGCGCGGTTAGTCGTATCTTTAACTAGGCTATAGTCTAGGCTCTTAAGGTGCTAATAACAAAGGCTAAGCGTAGACAAAATACATAACACATACAGGGAGTGGGGAGTGGGGGAAAGCAATGTATAGGTTTCAGGGAGCGACTCTCCTTACAGACACGTGTAGATGACCTTCTTGGTCCGACACAGCTTGCACTTGACCTCGCAGCACCAGTGGAAGGTGCAGGCGCAGCGCTCCACCACCACGACCTCGTCCCTCCGGTAGCCACGCCCGCAGCACATCAGGCCGCAGCCGTCGACGCCCAAGGAGGTCTCGTTGCACTGGCGACCGTGGGTGCCCAGGATGCCGTGTCGCAGGTTCTTCTCGCAGAAGCTGGGCGAGGGCTCCAGGTATACCAGATCCTTGGAGCCTGGCGGCTTGTGCTCGGGATTGTGTGGGTTCAGTTGGAAGTGATATCTGCGGGGAGAAGAAAACAGGGGAAAAGAAATTAGTAAGTTGATGATAAGATATTTAAGATATATACTTTGATTTTTATATATTTTTTAGGGTCTATCTTTAGGATTATTCTATAATCTCTGCCGATCCTTACCTATTGTGCTTGCGGCCCTGGCGTCGTCCATTCCTGGCCCTCTGGCCGCCCTGCGGCAAACTGTTTGGCGATGGCATATTGGGATGATGCAGCTTGTTGTTCGGATGACTGTTCTCCAGCAGGATGTCGGGCATGTGATCGTTGAGCATGCGCTCCTCCTCCTCGCCATAGACCACCGACTGGGGAATAATCAGGCCGTTGGAGCCCACGGAACTGGAACCGGCGGCATTCGGACTAATCCCCGGCAGGACATTGCTGGCCCTCAGGCTGTTGCTCACTTGGACGCGGGTGGCTCCGTCAAAGCGGGCCTTGAGATTATCGCCAATCACCCGGAAGTTTGCCAGTCGCATCCAGCAGGTCTTCACAGTACAAGAGCCGGACATGCCGTGGCACTTACACTCCTGACGCATCTCCGCCTGGACGTGCTGCAGATGGAGAGAAGAACGGGGAGATTGTTCATTAGTATGACTTTATTAGGCTCCTTGCGAATCGCGAAACTCGCTATATGTTTTTCACTTAATTATTTTGCTGTTTTTTTCCCGGTTGCCCGGTTGCCCGGTTGTTTTTGCTGGCTGGCTGGGAGATTGGCGGCCCGCCTGCCACGTTGTTGCAGTTATTAAAAATCAATAAATGTTGTTGCAACTTGCTGTGCGCTTGTTGCCTGTCCCCTCCCCGAGCTCGCTTGTAATTGTTGTGCGCAGACCAAAAGTAAGAAATCAACGCAGTTGGGGGGCCGAAGCCCCAGTCGATGATCATCATCAGCAGGCCGCAATGATCGCAATGATTATGGAGCTGCGGCCCATAACAAGTAATAAAATAATAACACAGATGGTGGGCCCTGCACTCCGAGAGTGGTGGAAGGAGGCCGCAGGAGGACTAGGCCCCGGATCCGGTGGGATCGATCGATCGATGGATCGGCTCTAGCTGGATGTTGGCGCAGTGTGCTACTTTCTACGCCCCAGTAAAGCGGACAGCAGGAGCGGAGCTGCACAGTGGTAACATATACAATACTTGCAGTAAATAAAAAAAAATAATCGATAACAAAGTCGATAATTTACCCTTACTAACAAATCGAAACAAAGGTCGATAGGTTTTGCTTTCGGTTCAATCTCAAACTATTTTTATAAAGAAAACAATCAACCGTAATTTGGATTATTTATAAATCTAAAAAAATCGATAACAAAATCGATAATATACCCTCACTAAAAAATCGTTACTAAGTTTGATTGATTGTGATTGCGATAAAACTCAAATAATTTTTCAAATTAAAACCATTCTCTATAATAAAGATTAATTTGACATCAAAAATAAATCAATCGAAGAGATTTTCTCATTTATCGATTTCTAAACGATTTCTTTGATACCTCAACCACTGTGCCGCTGCCCCCAAAAACTAAACTCTTAAAATCCTACTATTTTCTTGCATGTGGAGGGGAACTGGAAGCTGTCAACGGGTTAATATACGAGCAACACAAGCGCAAACGAGTGCAGAAAAATCCCCCCACATTCTCGGGAGAAAGAGACAGCCATGGGGAGAGCTTATCTCCAACTAGCCGAGCCAATTGGCGTTCGGTTGCAATTAATTGTGGGGACGGAAATTGTCGTCGCTGGTTTTTATTAGCGCTCCAGTCGTAAATCGCCCAGCCAGGCTTAAACCGAACATAAGGACTACTTATTACGAGGTGCACAGGAAGAAAAATAAAGAAAAATGGGATCTCTATTCATAATCAAAACTATATTTTTAAAATAGAAAAATCTACTGATTTATGATTAGAAATCCCATAAAATTTATTGATCTCAATTTTCTGGCTAAACCGAAAGAAGTAAAGCTAAACTTACCGCTCGACCCGCCTCGTTGTTGTGCAGATTCATTTTCTCGCGAAGATTGCGACCCCGCTCGCCGGTATCGACGAACTCCCGGGAGAACTTGAACCCGAATCCGATGTTGTCCGAGCAGCCGCCCCACTCCCAGTCCCTTACACCGGCCACGCTGCCCGCCTGATGGTTGGCCTGCGGACTGCGCGACTGGTGGCTATAGTCGCAGGTGCAGGACTCGATGGTACCCTCGCTGCAGGCCCTGGCTATCGAGTGGGTCACCGCCGCACTGGTGATGGCATAGATGAAGCTAGTCTCGCGGCAGCCTGAAAGAATGGATAATAAACTCGATTTAGTTAACTTTGAAGGGAAAAATATTTAAACTAAAGTAAAAAAAATGTTCTAAAATATTTTCATAAAAAAACTATAATCATTTTTAAATGAATTTAAACTCCCAGCAACTGCTTTTATCATTACAAAGTTTATTCACTGTGCAGTCATTATTTTTCGCCTCCTGGGTGTTCCACTTGGCACCGTCGGACCAATACCGCGACCAAGACAAGATCTCAATCTCGGCCAAGTCAAGTGATGGCCGGAGACGTGGGCAAGAGTTGAAAATTTTTCGTTATGAGTAATGGCACTTGTCTTCCAAAGTCTGGTCAATTATGACACTTCAAGTTATCAATGCCACAGGGCCACCAAGGAAAAGAGATGAGCGCACCAAAACCTGACACAGATTAAACGCTCAACTATAAATTCCAACTTAACACTTTGGGGCCATCTCTGCACCATCCATTCGAGTGGACAGTTTCCTCCTTGTCCGCTTCACTTTTATTATTATAATTTTTTTTCTTATTTTTAGTAACTGCCTCCGTTTGACTCCGTTTCTGTCTCTCTGTTTCGGTTTCTGTTCTGGGAGCGAGACCATCACAGATAAAGAACAATGAAAATTGAATTTACATGTTGCAGATAATTTTTCAAGTGGTTTCGCCTCAGTTCATAGCTCGAAAGTTATGATATATAGGGATGGTCTCTCTCTTCGGTCAGGTAGCTGAAAAGTCTTGGGTATTCGGTATGAGTAAGCGACTGACTGACTGTCAACCTTGTGTGGTGTTTTTGGGTTGAGTTTTTAAGAGTGTAAAGTACTTGAGATCAAGAAATGCATATTTATAATAAAGATTTAACATTTTAACAGAGAGAGAACTTCATTAAAATTTGTTTTAAATCATAAATTGAAGGGGTTTTTTCCTGATTCCTTATATTCGAAACAAATTTAGTTATGTTTAGAAAACCCTAAGCCATAGTTTTTTTTTTTTTTGTGCAAGTGCTGATTGATGCATCTATGATTGACTAGTCTCCACTTGACGATTGACATATTCCCGCGCGCTCTAATATCAACGAATCAACTTCCGCTTGGTGTTAAAAATTTTGCCGCTTTTGATTTCGATTTCCTGGAATTCGACCAAGAAATGATTTGTTTCTTTCGGTCTGTTTTTTTTGGAAACTATGGCAGAGTGAGCCTTCAATTCCCGGTTAATGTTTGT
This sequence comes from Drosophila auraria, assembly GCA_008042615.1. Taxonomy (NCBI): domain Eukaryota; kingdom Metazoa; phylum Arthropoda; class Insecta; order Diptera; family Drosophilidae; genus Drosophila; species Drosophila auraria. The sequence continues at coordinate 26,348 of VNJW01001572.1, read as the reverse complement.
TTGTTTGTTGTTGGTGGTTTCGTTTTTCCTTAAATAATTTCACGTATGTAACGAAATTTAAGGCGCACACAGGTAAATTGTGTGTAAATATGTGCAAGATGTTTGGGCCGCGATAAGGCGGCGGCGGCGCATGCGCAAACGCTTTGGGAATTTACTTTTTTTTCCCATTTTTCGTCAGGGGGCTCAGAGGCGTGACACAGTCATCATCATATTGGTGACTTTGTTTTCTGGTGATTAGCTTAGCAAGAATTCGCGTTACCTTTTTGGGGGCAATTTGGTGTTTGCATTTCGTACGCTCCTCTTGTGGTTTCTTCGGGTAAATAGCGAACAAAAGGCCATAAATAAGAAGTAAGTACACCCTGAGCAATTAAGCAAAGAAATGCCAAATGAGCGGGGTGTGGCCAAAATGGAGCAGCGAGAAATGAAATAAAATTTCCGCATGTAATGCGATAGCGTCTCTCTTTTTATGTGTGCTTCATATAATTGCCCAAAAACGGATTTCCGTTGTGTGTGGGCGGGGCTCGGAGTGATTGAAATTGAGAGCAGGGAAGGAGAATCAGAAGCAGGATCAACGCAGGATCAGGATCCTGAAAAAGGGTCTAAGCTGCTTAGTGACAGCAGCAGCAGCAGCAGCAGCAGCGCAGCAGTTCCCGGAATAGTTTAGACCTCTTGATATAAAACCCACAGGGACAGCCACCCGGAGCGGCTTCGTCACGAACCGATGATTGCCAAAAAAAAAAAAAAAAAGGAGAGGAAGGAGCAGATCCCTGCCAGAAACCCAACGAGAATTCACTAATAGAGACAGCCTGTTAAAGCGTGTGGCGTGGCAAATTGACAAGGTGTCACCAATTAGAAAACAAGTTAGGGAAGCCTAAGCCAACCTTAAGAAATACAAATGAAATGCAGCCCAGACAGGCGATGAATTATGCCCCGCTGGCAGGGTTCCTGGGCAGTTTTAGAGCCACTGGCTCCGAGCTATGAGCTCCGAACCCCGAATCCCGTACCCCAAGTGTTAATGGTGCGCTCTAGGTGTTAATTAGGGCCAAGGGCAAAAAAGGGAGAAAGAGAGGAAAGCATTAAAAAATTTGATTGTGGAAAGCGATGAAAGTGCTGCGATAAAAAGCTGTCACCGGGGCAATAATTTCCCTTTTCTTTTAAGTAATCCATAAAATGTCAAGAGCTCATAAAAAGGATGTTGCCGGCGGAGAGTCAAAATAACTTGATAAGGTCAAGAGCCTGGCTATAAAAGTCAGCTGCCGTTGACAGACGGACGAAGGAAGCGGAGACCGACGAAGCCACGCGACGCCGGCCACGCCCACTATCAGAGACCAAAGGCCTCTTAAAGTATAAATACAAAGTATATATATAGCAACTACCTGGCAGGATCACAGGAAGCAGGACAAAAACGGTAGCTAATAAAACGGCAGGCGAGGGCGGGAGTCGTCGAATGTCTGGATTTCCAGCTAAAAACGCGCCAGGACAAAAACTGCGCATGCGCGACTTTTGTTTACATTTATATAAGAGAGAGAAGCCTCCTGGGATTTTCGCTGGCGCAGCAGGCGAACGAACGAGCGAACGGTCGGTCCCCGAAGACAGACAACTGGGCTTGATTGATTTGAATGGCTGAGTGAGTGACAACAGTCGGTCCAGTCCTGTCCCGTCCCCCCGGCCAGCCAGCACTAGTTGGTGCTGCCAACTTGTGCTCATTAGCATAAACACGCTGAAACGCAAGTGGAGCAAGTGCAGCGCGCACAGAGCCGGCTCTTTGTTCGCCAGGGGAAAGTGGCCCCTTCGAAAGGGTAGTCTCAGCCTACATGGATAAAATATACATATTACCAAGTGCCTCAGATCGTATTACAATAACAAACAAGCGCCACACACATCACATATTGCAGTTCGAAAGAGGTCCAGGGGAGTGACATTTCATAACATAAATAAAGTGGAAACCGAAGGGAAAAGAAACTGGATTCATGTCGGTTGTCGTTCAGTTGGTTATGCAAGCAATTTGTGCTGCCGGCCTGTAGTTTCTAGTAGTTACTAAATGGAAAAACGAAGGCGTCGACAACCATTGATGGGCAGATCATATTTCTCATGGTAAAGAGGGGTTTAAGTGGGCTTAGAGAAGTCCTTAACGAATTTAATTTATTTCAATATTTTCTAAATAGGTTCCTGATTTATCTTTAACTTACCTCGATCCACAATTTTGCCGAACAGATTTTTGCCGCGCGAAAAGTTTCTCGTGGAGCAGTTCCAGCGACGATTCCGGAACTGATGCTGGCACTCGCTGATGGCCAAATTGGCGCCCTTGACCAGGGCTCCCAATACACCGGGATTATCCCTGACCAGGCGTCGTTGCTTTCTCCTCAGTGTGGAGTGGATGGCCGGATCCATGTACATGATGGGTGTAATATTATTGGGTTCGCCGACCTTGGCAATGCCCCTGAAAGAAAACGAACCAGAAAAACCGAAAGTTAATAGAGCAATCTTCGAGGGTTGGGGCAGAAGGTTGTCATGCCTATTTAATGCCTGACTGGGTTTTTGCGCCTAATTATGAGAACGGGATGAAACACCAGCTGAAACATTTTCATTACATCTACTTTGTTTTTTTTTTTGTCATATTTTCCCGGGTTTTGAGTGTCTTTCCACTTGACTTGAGGCCGAGTTGTTTTTCTTTCGGCTCTGTGTGTGTATTATTTTTTGTAGGTTTTTCATTTTGCGGCTTTTCTGTGTCGTCCATAATATGTTCCAGCATTTGCTGTTGTTGCTGGGCGGTACACGTCAATTGCCGTCGTTACTCAGGCATAAACCACATACACTTATTAAGTACACTCGCATGGAGATAGACAAATATTTGCAGACACCTGTCGGCTAACGCTTTGCTCCGCTCTGACCTGTCATAATTTATTTTCTTGTTTCAACTGTTGATCTTTATAATATTTTTTCCACGCTTCATTAGCCGATATATTTATTTATGCACATAACAAACAATAAATAAACATAAACAAATGTTTATTGACAGGCCTCGGAGAATGCAAATGAATTGCCAATTCAATTGAATGCTGATTGCGGTGGGAACAAAACATTCTCCCCGTGAAACAATTGCGCAATGCAGCCAACAAATTAATAAAAAAGTACGTAAAAAAACTTGATCGAAAGTGTAACATCTGCCAAAATCAAGGGGCGAGGGGATTCGCCGAGCGGCGATTGCCAATCGATTTTAATTCCCAGGCGGATTAAGTCGATGCCCCAACCGAGATTTATGCGACGGCAATCCGGAGTCGCGGCAACAATTTGTGCCGATCGATGGTATGTTCGTGTGTGTCTCTTTGCCTTTGTGTTTTTATGTATTTGTGTGTTGATTTTTATTGTTGAGACTGAAATTTATGCCCTTATAAAAAGTTATTAAGGCTTAGCTGAAGTTTTGCACATGATAAAAGTCAAACAAACGACTCATCAAAGCCACAGAAACTCTGGGAGCTGGGTAATAATAGTAATAGCAAATACCAGTTGGTAAATATTTGACCTTAAGCTTTTATGTTTGAAATTTGATTAAAGTTTGTCACAGAAAAAAATAAATAACCTCTTAAAAAGTATTTTACCCAATTAAGTGTTTTATAAACTAAACAGGCATAATTTATTAATCGTTTTATAATTTAGTTAGAATTGTGATTAATTAAGCATAAGTTCTTAATTTGTGAAGCTATAAGAAACTCTATTATAGTATTTTAAATGTATTTATTATGTCCGTTTCGGTTTTATCTATTTGATTATTTCGTAGTTTCAGATCATTTACCTCTTGGTCCTTACATTTTTAATTTTAATTTTATTTATATATTTTTTTTCTTACTTTTAAATCAATAAACTTTCTTTCAGGCAAACAAAAGACTTAGGCAACGAACTTGCCTGCAGCTGCTACTAGTTTTTTTTCCAGATCTGCGGTAGATCCCAAAGAACTGGACTGGACTTCCTCATCAACTACTAACCCTCTCCACCTTTCTTTACTGCCCCTCTCATATCCATTCACCCAAAACTCCATTCATATCTCAAAGTGTGTCACGCATACCGACAAAGTTTTTATCCCGAGTAAAAGTTGAATGCGCGCTTAGAATTTTTAATTGCTTTCATCAGGCGAAGCGAACGAAGATGCGAAGAAGTTTAAAAGAAGTCCGGAGCTTTATTTTCTGAGTTTGTTTTCTTTTATTTTTTTTTAGTGTGTGTGCATTTTGTGTGCGGCTTCCGCATTTGGTGCGTGACGCACAAGACCTTTAACTTATGTTGTGTGTTTGCTTTTATGATGTGTTTGCCGCTGTGGGAAATGTTTCCCGAAAACTTTCGACGCGTGCCCTGTTGTTGTTCTTTGGCTTCTGGCCAAATGTTGTCTGGCTTTAATGTTTTTTGGCTGCTGTTTACTGTTTTTATTGTCACCCGCCCGCTAATTGGCCACTGCAATTGAGCGTTTAATGGAAAATATTTGATATTTGCTGGGACTTACCACCACATGGAGCCCCGGCCCCGGCCGGATTTCTGTTTGCCCTCGACGGGGCTGAAGCCGCTGCCGCCGCTGCACAGGGCCATCAGGCAGATCACGAAGATATAGCTGATATCCATTATGATTCGACACACACTCTCACTAGCACTCGGGGTATTGCTTCTGCTTTATTTCTTTCTTTTTTTTTTAGTTGTTTGTTTGCGAATGGTTAGGGAATATTGATTTTATCGAGCAATTTCGCGTTCAATTAGCGCACTATAAATGAGGCATAATCATCATTAGCATGCGTTTGCCGATATAGCTGCTCATATTTGTGCGATTTATTTCGATGGATCGATCGATCGGATCACACGGCAATCATGGGACACACGAACTTGTGCTCTAATATAATTTTATTTTATTGAGTGGATAGAACACTTTGCAGCTCGCTCTAGTTGCGGATAGATGAAGATCGACAGATCGCGACGCTTCGAGCGGAGGAGTGAAAGATTGTTGCCGGGTTCAGAGCCAACGCTTAACTGAAACACACGGTGCGTTCTTTCGTCCGACTCTGCGTTTGTCAGCAGCGACCCGAGATACCCGAGATCCCCGATTCCCCGATCCGATCGCCTCGTCAGCCTTCGGTTGACACACGATCGCTGCGCTGCGTGCATGTGTGTGCTAGAGTGGGGCGGAGCTATGCCGGAGCTAGCATTCCCCGGCTATGCGCCAGAAGAGCGCCGCTATCTGCCAACGCTGCTCTCGCAGCGATCGATCGAGTCTCTTCTCTGTCAGTGTGCTCTCTTTCGCTCGTATATTGTATTGAGTATGTGTGTGTGTGGGGGGTATATAGCCAGCGTCGCCCAATAAGAAATGGCGGAAATGGAAAAACTCTGCTCGGCATTTTCGGTGTAATAATCGATGATTGTATTGCCGGATTATTTGCGCAATCGGTCGAAATTTCGTAATACCGCGCGGTGGGTCTCTGTTGACTTCACTTAATTATATTTATTTGTGGCAATTTTTATGCTATTTTTTAGGGTATTTATGGGTTGATTTTCATGGGTTTTCTGACACGCTTACCGTTGGCGTTTTATAAAGGTTTTCAATTATTTTTTACGGTTGCTGGGAATGATTTTTAGCTTGTAATTTCTTATTTTATAAGGTAAAGCTTGAACTTGGCAAGAAATGGGGTAAAAAGCGCCATTTGCTAGCTTGTTTAATACTAAAAATAATAGAAAATTAATTACAATTTAGGTTTAATTATATTTTGCCTTTTTTCGTTTTCTTAGGTATTTATAAACGTTTTCTTTAGATCCTACATACATTTTAAAATTAAAATGTGTTTAGAAGGTTAATAATTTTATTTTGTTGAAGGCTTTAGCTTTCAATTCATGGTCTTATATTGCGTAAGCCTAATTTTATATGCAAAATAAATTATATGAATATTATTTTTGTTGTTTTAATATTTTGTAAATAAAGATATTATTTACAATATATCGTCGACTAAGATTTTTTTTAATTTTTCCCATCCCTTCCATTCTTTAGGCATTCCTTTACGTATGGAATAAATGCCTCTATTCAGAACAAGTTTTCTGCTGCCTTTTCGGAGTAGATTTTTCGGAGTTGTCTGCTGATTATATACTTGGCTCGAATGCAGTTAGCTCACTCACACTCCCTCGACTGCGCACACTCACACTGTGGCACTGGGAGCTGACTTTATGTCTTACCTTTTCTTCCACTAATTGGACATCGTGTGTGCGCCTCGACAAGAGCAGGTATCCCCCACCTTCTCCTGTCGTGTTCCACAGCTTAGGAAGACTGACTCCTCTTTTCCGACCGATCTTTCGGCCATTTTCAATGAATTACACATTTAATCGGTGTAATGTCACATTTATTAATGGAGGATTTAAATTAATTAAATAAAATATTAGTCCTCCTTATATATTATTCTAAAATCCCTGGTTTCTTGTGTGTTTTAATATTGAGATTCATATAAATTAAAACAGGAAGTTGGAGATCCTGTTGAGTTAAGATTCAACCTAAAAATCATATTACCTAAAAGTTTATAATTGCCGAATCTTGTCTAAAACTTAATAAACAAAAACAGGAAGAACGCTCTTTGCAAGCAAACAAAATGGCGAACGGCGGAACTCTTTCCGTTTCGTTTTCGGTTAAGGCCAAAAATCCCTTGGCAAATATTGGCACAGTCTGGGCGCTGGAAAAGAGTTAGGCAAAGGAAGGGTGGCGAAGGAGGAGGAGTTGCAGGAAACTACTGTGTTTATTTGCTTAGGCCCCGGGGCCTGAAAAATTAGCGCGTTCTTATTAATTTTATTGCCGCGGAAAATCCAAATGATGAGACACACACACGCACTCCCAGACATACACGGCGAGTGAGTAAGAACAGAAGGCTGGAGTGTAAATAAATCATAAAATCGAAACCTCTCTCGCCGCTGTAGGTAGCGCTCATCTCCTTTTCCTCCTCCTCCTCCGGTCCCGAGGCTGTAAAAATAACCCGAATATCGGCAGACCTACTAAAGTCTGATGGGTCTATTCATTAACTAATGGCTGATAGCGAGAGTGGTGGTAATTTCTTTATGATTAGTAATCATCGGCAGCCATTAGGAATGTAGATCAGTTCTCTAATTGAAGGAAAGCATTTAGGAAATTTATTTTTTGATTTGTAAAATATAAAAATATATACAAAATAGGGATATAGATATCACTATTCTTGAATATTTAATAAACAAAAATTAAAAGTAAATATGAGTGGTAAATTTCTTAAGACCAAAGTTTAAATACAAAATGTTTAAAGCATTAAAAAACCTATGATTATAAAATTATAAGAATTATTATACTTTTAAGAAGAATTTATGGCTTTTGCATAGCCTTTCAGAAACAGTTAACACTTCAGTTAAGTTTAATCATCCTGATTACTCTTTCATCTATCCCATTTTACAACAATTTCAACTATTTCAACTATTGCCCAACGCAATTGTTGCTCTCGCTGTCAGTGTTAAGTTCGTATTTTGGGTTAGCCACCACAAAGCAGGTCGTAACAAATTCGAGGCTAACCGAGGACCGACCTTCAATGCGATATGGCTAATCCATCAAAATAATACTCGTATCTATGCGTAAAACAACGCCACAACAATTCTAAACAAACCGAAAACCGAGCCCAGTCCACAAAAACCCCCGAGAGACTCGGCCTTGAAGAGAGACCAAAATATTTTCCAAACCAAAATGTGTGTCCTTGGAACGGTTAGCAAGGCCAACTGCTTTGGTCAACCAACAAGGAGCCGGGGTTCTCAAGGAGTTTCCCAAACTCAGGTGATTAGAAAACAAGTCGAAAAGTCAAATTTTTGCTTGGGAGGTGCTTCTTTGCACCTTTTTTTACGGAGGGGGAGTTGTTCCACTAAAAGTGTAAAATCTAGGCTCATAATTGCAAATAATCGCCGGCGACGAAGCGCAACTAAAGCGCAGAAGGCGGAAGGCGTGTTCCTGTACCTGGCGTGGTCCTGACGTGATCCCGACGTGATCCCGACTTCCCTGCTAATCGCTCACAATCGGAATTTATATGGTCGGCAATCATTTGGCATCATTTGCAACTTTGCGTCTGGGCCGGGTCTCCCCTGGCCAGTTCTCTGGGCCCTCTCTGGCTATGTAGTTGTCAAGCGTTCCCGAATTAGCCACGCTGTGTCCTGTCAGCAGAATTGGTAGAATCAGCAACAGCAGCAGCAGCAGAAGCAGCTACAACCACTGGCCAGGGGTCATAGGTCAGCGGCGATCGCCGCATGACTTTTCCGTGACCGTTTTTGTCCCTCGCAGGGTGTGAAAATTGCTTCCAAATAAAAATTTGCAACACTGTCCGTTTATGGGCCTCCTGTTTTTCAAACAGCTAATGTGCCGTGCAAAAATGCTACGCTTCGATCGGGATCTCGGGACTCGGGAATTGGGATACGGTATACGGGGTTCCAGGTTCCAGGTCTTAGGACCCGTGATCATCGCTGCGATCATGGGCAGCTCGCGATTGCATCCTCTCCTGATCCTCAGCTGAGCGTGTCGTGTCTTTGTTGATCGAAAACAGTCGGGGCACTTGCTGTGTGTCTTCTGCATGTTTTATTGCACTCGATTTTACGCTTAAATCCTCTGCATAGATCAGGCCAGATGATCGGCCAGAGATCGATATTGATCGAGACCTAATGGGCATGACGTGAGACGATTAACCCGGCGCAAAAGGTTGCCAGTGTTTTCATAGAGGTTCAAACACAATGCTAAGATCTTTGGTCAATTTCGGGGAGTGATCCCTTTTTTTGGGCCAGGATCAAAATAATCTATTATTATAGTAGTTTATATATTATGAGAGGAAGGTTTTTGAACACGTTGTAGAGGATCAGCAAGATAAATTGATCGATTGTGATTTTTTCAGGAACTGATGTTTGTTTTTTCTAGTTTGTCTTAATTTTTTCTACTATATTTTATAAATGGTTAAGATCTATGAGGTACTTTTCTATTTATTTGAGTATTGTACTGTCTCCTATTAAATTTTGGGTAGAAAATAAAGTAGAAATATTATCTAGCCAAGAATATCCAAACTTTAAGCTTCTTTTCTCTAAACATAAATTATTACGAAAAAAAAACCTCTGAACTAATTCAAGATCAGCCTGCAGATCACACGATCTCCTGTGCGGGCCCATCTAAGCCGCAGATAATTCAGGCTGCAGTCTACAAATTGCCCAACACTCTTGGCCGTAACAACCACCAATGGCCAGAGCTCCAGATTCAGATTCCGACACAGATCGAGCTCCAGATCTAGAGTTTGCGTGCCTTCCACTCCCACTCTGCTGATGCTACGATTCTGATGCCTTGGCCTGCCATTGATGACTCCACATAATTTGCTCTTGCCCACTTTTTTCACTTCCAAGAAGTGGCAAGGAAAGGCCAAAGCGGTTGGGTATGGGTGAGATTTGAAAATAAGCCATAATCAACGCCATCATCATCATCATCGGCAGCCGGAGCGGGGCATCCAGCCATCGCTGATGGTGGTCGGTCTTTGGACGTCAGCCAATAAGGTGAGAGGCTCGGTTCCTCTCACCTGGCAACAAAAACAACAGTTACCACTAACCAACTGTTGGTTCTCTTACCGCTCGAGGCGTTAATATATATATATTTTTTTTTTCTTTCTGGCCAAGTCAGGCCGGGCCGGGTCCGCTTTAAGTTCCCACTCCACACGGGCTCGTTGCGTGTCTTTCTCTTTCGCTGGGAGGTCCATTTTGTTGTTAACTTCACTCCACTACTAAACAATAAATTTTGTTGCCTGTGTGTTGGCTGTTCGACATGGTTCACGCACTTTAGGCCAAAATATGCCACTAATAACTACCGAAAATGGTCGTCGGACGGCGAAAGAAACTCGAAAAAGTTGAGAAAAATGGGCGTTTAGTTACGCTTTGATGACAGTGTAGAATTTCGGGGTCCGACAATTTATATTTCCCGTTTCCCCCTCCGCCAGCGAGAAAGGAAAAGGCAGCGGTTTGGGTGCGAGTTTGTGTTACCAACAAAAATTTATGCACAGAGGAAAATGATTAAGAATTGAAGCGCTAAAATTAATGATTTCAAAAGAAGGGATTTAAGAGACTTGGAAACATTCCTTTTTGAAATTCATAAAAACAATGCACATGACTTGAAACGTTTAATTTGGCATAATTTATACTCACAAAAAGCGCCTTTAAATATTTAATTTATTAATTTTCTTTCAAATATTTTTTATATAAATATATATAAATTTTAGTTTACTTACAGTTTTTATTTGTTTCGGTGTATTACCCAGCATTTTAATTTTTTTGGCTCTTAAGTGCTTATAAAAATGTTTTGAAATTATACCCCAGCATGGTCGGGTTCCTTTTTTTTTGGCCCAGCCTAACCATAGGTGTTAAAGTTCTGCTTATCGCGAGTTAATAACAATTAAAATACAGCCGGTGGAATGCATAATGCATTATCATCTCCGTCCACGCCGGCGGTCTCCGGAAGTGCGATCCGTCGAGCAGCCATCGAGGAAATATGGCGGGGCAGGAGACAAAAACAGAGGTAAGAGGAACCGCTGGAGCGTATGGTGGTGGCATGTGCAAAACATGCCCAGTTATGGTGGTGCCGCTCTGATATTGCCGCTTTTTTCGGTGGTGAAGGAAGCCATTTCAGTGCTGACATTTTGGTAACAAGATCGGTAATGGGGCACTCGAAAATGGTAATGGAAGGGCCAATACCAGGGCTAATACTGGAGTAATTAATTATTCGGTTTTGATGAGTGCTGGGAAACTAAAAAGTTCAGGTAAAAAAATTGTTAAATATTTAATTTGTAATTATTTTAAATCATAATTTACGGACATAATCAAGAAAGTAATGATTTAAGCATATTAATCATATGATTTGATGTGGAAATTAAATTGAATATTTGACAATTATTGGCGAAAACTGCTATTATGTTAAAGATAATTAAGAAAAAATGAATTAAAAAAGATTATTTCAAACTTTAAATTATTTTTATGTGTTCTTGAATTCCTTTTAATTTTATCATAATTTTCATACATTTATTTATTTTGTATACTTTATATAGAATTATTTATTTATGTTAAAATATCCCAGATTAAATATATTAAATTCCTTTGTAATATTTCCAATAAAAAATGCTAGTACAACCTATTTCCCCAGCCCCATAAAAGCCCCTTAAGGCTGTTGTAAATTCTCTACACATTTGTAACCAACGAAATGATTGAGAAAACCCCCAACCCAAATGTCACTTGGCAACACTTTGGCCAACACACGCCCAACTCATTTATTTACCACTCGTTTGATGGCCACATCTCTTGGGCGTGTCAGGGAGCCATCAACAATCAGCGATGGCTTGGCTTTTTATTTCGCCAGCCTGACTCGTATTGGCGCCATTTTGGTGGCAATTAATTTGAATTTTTCCCGGCGTTAATTGCACAATGACAAAGCTGTCGTCGCCTGAAGTCGAAGCCGTCAGTAGCCACCGCCTCGTCTTCATTATTTGCCGTTTAAACAGCAGTCGAAGACGACAAGTTGCTACCACTTTGCCTTCTGCTTTTTTCTACGTTTTCTTTTTTTTTTTTTTTTTTTGTGACGCGCCACAAAAGCCGAGTGATCTTAGTAGCAGCATCCGAAACACAATCCAAAAAAAAGAGGGGGAAAAAATACAAAACGAAGACAAAAACACTAAATAGCAAACAGCAACAACAACAAAAACAAGTTGGCCAAAAGCCACTCAGCCACTTGGCTTGAGTTGGTCGCAGTGACTAGCGACCGTGTTTGCCTATTTGTTTATGGCCTTAAGCCGCCTCGACTGCCGCCTGTCAATAACTGTGGGAAAAGCCAACAAAACTTGATGCGCACCGCCGCCGATAAAGGCAATGGTATGAGGGAAATCGAGATCACTGAAGATCGGTGGCGTTAAATGCTAATCCCAAGTGGGATCGTTCACTTATCGTAATTGCGGAAAAATTACAAGTGATCCTTAGTTATGGGGTTTTGGGAGGATATCAGGCGATAACTTATAGTTTATTGGTTTACTATTATTTATGTCTTTAAATTCAACTTAAATAGCTTAAAGGTTGAATTTAATAAGGGTTTTGACTATAAAAATGGCTAATATATTTTTAGAATATATAAAAATTAATTTATGAGATGGAAAGTATATAGAATCTGTTAGCTACACATAAAAAATGACATAATGTCTCTCTCCTTAAATGCTAGAAATTAAATATTTATTTGACCCATTAATTCTGGTTATATTGGCTTGATAAAAACAATACCTCCTACGTATTATATCCACTCTAAGATCTTTCTAACGAGTTGTAGATATGTTCGCACGATGCCTTGAAACGACCACCCAAAATGCTTTACTTCGCTTCCTGGAAATCCAGACTTTGACTAATTAATATGTGGCCTTTTTGGCACAATTGTTTGGCTACCGATCGCTTGGAGGAGGATTTCCAGGAAGATTACACACAAATAATTAAGTTGTTTAAGGGTTCATTATTTTTCACTGCTTTTGTCGGCCTCCGACCTTTTGTTGCCGCGGCACAAGTCACACGTAGATGGATGCCCAGGCTGAAAAGGATACGCAGCGGATCCGGACTCCGGAGGGTAGCGGCCAACAACAGCTGGCCACTTAAAATCGATTTCGAGGATCCGACTTTATCACTCGACCATAGCGAATGGGGGCTGGGATTGGAACCTCTCCGATTGAGAGTTTCCTATTCAATTCCCGCTGGAAGACAGAGCGATGTCGTACGTGGGCCGGAGTCTAGGCGGCATTGGGTCAAAGGGCAGCTGGAGGCGTCACCGGGTCGCGACGCGGTCTTGGCGCCAAAAGGAATGCCCGCAATTGGATTCGCACTTCATAAAATGCATAATCTAATTGCGGCCCCACACGAAAATCGAGGTAAATTTGGGGGAAACAAAATCTGTGAAAATCGGGGAAGTTCAATTATTAAGTAGTGGCAGGAAATCCAGCGACATCAAGGCGGCGGCGCCAAGCCCACACTTGATTCTCCTCCATTGATCTCCACAGTCTGACGCAATAATTAAGTCATTTAAATTATTAGATGACAGCCACCAAAAGCAGAACCAAAACACAGGCAGCCACAGGCACAGAAAAAAGAGAAGAAACTCAGCCGCCGCCGTGCACGACTGCGACTACTATTTTTGGTGCGAGTATTTTTCCTCGGTCTCGCCAAATCCTCGAGAGAGTCTCTTTTTTTTTTTTTTTGTTTATTTTGACTTGATTCAGGTTTTTCACACATTCGCCGGCGTTTTTTCCAATTCCAATCGATCCGCTGGCGGCGGCGCGACATCTCGGAACGAATTTTGGTCAGCAGTTAATAAGTTTCCACATTTTATGCAAGTGTCCTCCCGAGCTCGCTCTATTTGTGTTTTTCTTTTGTCGTCATTGAGTAGTTTGGGAAATTTACACGCTTAAGTGTTTCCACAACGAGTCGGAAGAGAATTGGGAGAATAACAGGAGACTTGCTCACGTGCACGTGCCGCCGTTGTTTCCCTGGGTTCCCGAGTTGATCAAGGACTTTTCCGATTGTTTTTCTAGGGTGCATTGACTTTTGCCTGCGCCCGAAAATCATGCTAAACACGTCCGTATGTCCCAAAATTCTCTAAATAGGTCTTGGTTCTTCACTAAGCCGCTGTTTGGTTATTTAGTCCCTGTTTTTCCCCACTCGGATTGGCCCTTTAAGTGGTCGTGTCGGTCGTGTGGTCCGGCTTGGCAGCTCTCAATGAAAATTAACTAAAAATTTTGGTTTCACATGACATGAAGGCTATTAGGGAGATTGAGCGGAAACAAGGAACATCTGGTCTTGTTAAGGTAAAGAATTCTAACTTATACTTTAAGAGATTTTTTAAAATATAATTTGGAATTATTCTTAAAGAATTGTGCATCTAGTGACCTTTCCTCAAATAATTTAAATTCTATAAAATATTTAAGTGTCTTACAAAATGAAACTCTTTTTATTTCAAGTTGAAAATATTGTATTTAGTTCAAAAAATGCTCTTTAATCCCCTTTTTAGTAATGAAAGACAAGCTTAGATTATTTTCATAATGGCATTCAGAAAAAATAAACACCCAACCTGCTTATACTAATTACTAAGTGATCTCCAATTGATGGAAGATCCAGGTTCAGCTAATACTAATCCCTCTCGAACGGAGAGTTTCCCATGACAGGAGTCAACACAAAGTGCAGCCATCTCTGAAAAACATTCCCAGGCCCAGGGAAGATTGTGTGTTGTTGATTTTGGAAATTCCCCAGGACAAACTCTGGCGCATTTCCTCCTTTCTTTGTCCACTCTAACTCTCTGCTCAATGAAAGTTGCGCTCTCGCTTGGGTTTTTTCCCGCGATTGTCGGCACTTTCTCCCCCGTGAGAGCAATCGAGGCAACTTACTGTTCATATAAAGATTAAATTTTGGGTGGCATTCTTCGTAGGAAAGATAAGGCCAAAAGGGAATCGGAATCGGAGTCGGCCTTTTTTTAGCCACGACCTCACCCATTGACCAAAAACTCGCTCCCCTAAAATGGAAAAAAAAAAATACAGATGAAGACATAAAGCGTGGCTAATCGAACATTTCGAGCACAGTCGGTTTGAGTCAAGTCCAAGGCAGATTCACACCGGCGATAAGCGGCCTAACCAATATCTACAGGTGATAATTATATAATTTGTGACGGATGGACAAGCACATAAAAATGTTTCACTACAGAATATTTTTTATAGTCACTCTTCTTCGCCTTCTCTGTTTGCCGTCGAGTGCCTTTTGTCTTTCGCCTCTATTTCTTTGTTTGCTGACGATGGCATGAGTTAGGAGGTGTGGCGACTCGTACACCCAAATAAAAGTGGACCAAAGTATGTAGGAAAAAGGTATATGAATTTAAGAGTTTAAAGGAATGCCACCTATAAGGTTGCAGGAATTAGCTTAAAAAAATCTATAAAATATTTAAGGCCAGTTTAGTTTTTAAATGAAATTATAATAAGTACAAAACCATTTAAAAGTGAGCAAAAAATGTTATTAACCGTTTTTTTAATAGGAAATGTATAGCATTATTACTTTGATCTATGATATTATTTTGTACATTCAGAACCTAGTTTTCTTGAGTGCATGACAGCCGTGCATTGCCTCTGGGAAATTGTCGGCAAAGGAATGAAAACTGTAGCACTGGGTGGGCCGTGGGAGTTTCGGCCAAGAGCTCACACATAGAGATACACTTTAGGTATCATGTTCGAGGAGTAAGAATTCCCTGGGCTTTTCAGCGATCTTTCCGCCGTGGCTCGCCTTTTGTTCGTGCTTAATTGTCGTTGCGGGGAATTGTTTGGAATTGGCGGTTCGGGTCTTGGCGGATTCCGTAAATTTCGCATTCGTTCCGAGCCGCGGAGCTATGGGGCTATTCGTCATTCGCTTGTCCGTCATCGTCATCGTCATAATGATGATCTCGGCCCGATCATGATCTTGTTTGATTTTTTTGCGATTTAGCAAAAATTACTTTTTGCCACAGACTCGGACGCAGACGGAGACGCAGACTTTGGTCCTCTTCTGCTGCTGGCTGCGTTCTTTTCACAGCATTTCACAGTTTTTGCTGCCAATATTAATTTCGCAAACGTTTTAAATGGCTAAGACGGAGGCCCATAACTTTAAATATGCCATGTGAAGCACCGAAGAGCCGAGGAAAAAACCCAATCTCGGACCAAAAATCCTTTTTCCAGTGACAGTTTCGCAGCGGCGGCCACAAAAAACAGTTGAGTAAAAAATGCTGTCCGTTTTTGTAGCAGGCTTACGGCTTTTTGGCATTTTTGTGTACGCATTTCATTTGCAATGGATTTTTTCAGCTCACTTTTTTCGACATTTCATCTCCGGGAGCGTGCAATTCTCCGGAGACATTTTTGTGTGTGCTCGAGGGCAAAAAACTAGATCGAAACTCGGATCGGAGATTGATCTCTTTCGTTAAGGATTTCTGCGGCAGTTTTGCATTGCAGATCCCGATTCCGCAGCGGATCCGTCATTATCTTCTTGCCCAGATCCCGAACTGTCTGTCAGTCAGCCAGTCAGTCAGTCGATCGGTATCCATTCCGAGATTTCTTTTCTTCTCCTTCGATCCTTTTGGGCAGTCAACTCTCGTCATGGCATCGTGGCAAATGTTTAACATTTGTACGCCTGTTTTTTATTTATTAATTTCTTCTTCGCTTTTTTCGGATTTTAAGCCAGGGGCCAAAAAACGTTTCTTTTGTTTCTCGCTTGGCCTTTTTTGTCCCATAATAAAGAAATATT
Organism: Drosophila auraria; assembly: GCA_008042615.1. Lineage (NCBI taxonomy): Eukaryota > Metazoa > Arthropoda > Insecta > Diptera > Drosophilidae > Drosophila > Drosophila auraria. Next base: position 10,040 of record VNJW01001572.1, on the reverse strand, counting down.
TTTAATAAGCTTTCATTCATTTTTAACGAGGGTTAAACATTCTGTAGCGACATTCACTTTTTCCATCGATTCGCGATTCAATTTGATTCATCTAATGGCTTTTTGGTAGTTGTTCGAAATGGACCCATGGGAGCCACACTCGAGTGATGTGTACAAAATATCTGTAAATTCAATCAAATTGCAATTAGATGGATGAGTAAGATGTGCGGGAGAAGTTGGGAAGTTGAAATCTTAAGGAAGCCTCTAGATATCTGTGGTGAAATGGAATTTTATGACTTCTGGGAAAAAGTTGTATTAAATTCATATAAATAACATATTTGTAAGAAAAAACAAGGAAGAAAGCCACCTTCGGAAGTTTACATACCCTTGCAGTTTGCTAATTTAGAAAATGCATAACTAAGCAAAAATTGCATATATTTTAATTTGCATAGCTTTTCTGTGCTGGCTTTTTTGCTGATTTTTTTTTTCAAAATTAATGGCTAATCGGACGATACACGGCTTTTGGCTATCACTTTCATTTTGGCTATAAGAGGCTCACAAGAAGACATCAAATTCGCTCAATTTTAAGACTACGAAAATAAGTCGAAAAATATTACTTTATTCGACAAATCAAGGTTTAATGATATAACTAAGCTAAAATAGCATTTATTTCAATTCAAAAAGCTTTTTCGCTCTAGTTGGATAATTTAAAATCGCTCAATTTTGGTAAAATTTAAAAATTATCGAAGTTTGTAAATTAGTATAACATTTACCTAAACATTTTACATTTTAATGTAGAATTTTACATTTTCACATAAATTATCCGTTCGCTTCTATGGAAGCTTTATGATATAGTTGTTCCCTATTTCTGGAAATTTATAGAAATACGTTTAGAAACAAAGAAGTTTGCATATTTTTTAAAATCATTTAGCCGTCATTTTTATGGTAGCTTTATGGTATAGTGGTCCGATTTCGACCGTTCCGACATACATATATACTGCGTGCTGAAGAAATAAGACTATGATGAATATTTCAGCGTGAACATTTTTCAAAATAATAATACATAAATAAATTAATTTTTAATTTTTAATAGGACGTTTCTTATCACCATTTTTCCCTTAAATCCCTCCACTCCATTTTTATTTCCTTCAATTCGATTACCTAATCTTTTGGCACAGCCAATGATTTTATTTTCCGCGCATCTGCAACTCTGCGTTGAGTCAACAGCCGACCCCCATTTAATTTGCCGAGAGTGTATCGCACAGGTGCAAGATCCAAAGGCCGGGGGGAAATGGATAGAGGGGGCCAGGGGCTTCTAGGCAATCTGAAAATTGCAGACTTCGAGGCAGACACACACACGCCCCATTAGGCCCGACATTATCGTTTCCATTGCCAGACATTTCGCAAAGCGATTCGGATTGGAGAATGGGGAAACGAAAATGAAAATTGACATTGAAATGGAAATGGAGTTACCCGGCGGGCCATGTGGTGTTCGGTCCCCCATCTGGCTTCGCCCCATAATGGACCGCTGCTCGATATGCAAAACAATTAATGAGGAAGTGAGTTGGGTGAGGTTATGGATGATAAGACAACTGAATGGGCAGTGCCTCTGGATGCTGAGCTCTTCATTCTGGACTCTGCACGTGATGGACAGGCCACTTGTGGCGCAAAACGATTAAAAAACATTTGCAATTGTGCGATCGGTAGCTCGGTTTTTTGGCTGTTTTTGTATCTTCTTTCTCTTGTGGGCCACCCTGAAGGATGTGCCGACAAAAGGAACTAACTGTTCATCGCACACGTTGAAGATGAAGAGGAAGGACCGAAATCGACCGACGGACAGAGGCGTTTGTATGCCAGCAACTGACAGCCGAAGAATGGGCCAAAATCCTAGTCGATAAGGAGGCTAGGTCCTCCTTCCACCCTCTGTGAAAGTAAATGCTTGTCAGCTGCGGCAGGAAACACACAACACACACCCAGCACCAACAACAACAACAGAAAAAGCAGGGAAAGAAGATGAGAAATACAAGTTAATAATGTCTTCATTATTGTTGAAGCGTAACTAACGTGGTTTACACATATTAGCCGGGCCAGCTCGGCTGGGAAAGGTGAAAGACAGCGTTGAAAATTGCCATCTAGGTGGGCCCAAGTCCGATCAATGAGACCTCAACCGATCCACAATTGTGCCCGATTCCCATTCCCTCTCGGATCGGTTTCCTCTCCTTATAGTCTCCATATACATATATCGGCTGTGATAAGGCGTAAGGGCCCCTGCCGGTTGACATGACACAATTTTTATTCAAATGGCCAGCAACATGAGGCTGCATTATCGCCGGTGGGAATGTCGCACAAGACGCGAGCGAAGACGCTGAGGCTGTGCACAGTGGTGCAAGGTCCAAGGAAAAGTTTTCCACTTAATTTGTATAATAAAAATCATATATTAATAGCTCGGATTGGGTGGTAATGTGCTGAAAGTGAGGCCTGGCACAGTGTGTTCTATAACAAGGTCAGTTCGGGAAATGAAAACTGATTAATATATAAAATACCTAAAGTGTAAAATACCTGCATTGAAATATATACCTTTAAGGTGTTTCCACACTTAATATATTAAATAACAATTATTTGCGGATGCCACAGAAATCACTAGGGTTTTGAAGTCAATAAAATGTTTCATGTTTTAAATTCACAGAAAATTTTTGACATCTTTTTAGGTGATTTCAAAATGCTATTGATTTCTGTAGCACCCCCGATTGCTTTTGCGTACTTATCCCACATTTACTTTGTATAAATTACTATAATTTCATTTAATTTTCCAAACAATTTCCAACTGCTTTCGAACCACTGTGCGAGTGATGGGATCCGGATCCCCTGGCGAGCATAACTTTATCACTTCATTTGCTGCCACTGCTGCAGTTTGACCATCACTTCGGTTCACTGCTTCCACTTCTTTGATTTCGCCTCCCTTCGGTCCTCGTGGCTCGTCCGACCGCATGCCGCGTGTGGCGGTAGCCAAGATTGAGCCAAGATCGGACCTGAGACCGAGAGCCGGCACTGCTGGGCCGCTCGTCATCATCAACATATGCAACTCTATGTCGGACCAACCGCACAGCAGCCCAACAAAACAGGCGACGACGACCACCCAGTTTGGCCCAACCTGAGAGATCTCGTAGAGAGTAATGCTGGGCGATGGGTATGGGAATCGGAGCCGGAGCCGGGGCCGGAATGGAACTGAGAGGGACTGCCCGTTGCGTTTGGCATTCTTTGAGCTGTCGTCGCCCCTGACTAGGAACGGAGATAAATGGTAGCAATGGCTCTGGGATATCTCTCTCCATTCCATATAGAGTCGCAAATTGGCAGCTGGTCGTCAAGTGCTTCCGTTTGCCTTCCCATTACCGTTGATGTTGCCGTTTCTGGGTCCAGTGCCTCTGCCCTATTCCATTGGTCAGTTCCGGCGCCGCATATGCCGCAAAGATAAAAATAAATAAGGGATAAAAATGGGAAATTAATAGTGACCCCGATCCGAAAATTTCTGATATTACCAACTAAATGCCCTTAACTGCAAGGTGTCTCTGGCGATGAAAATAAACAGTACAACTTCGATGGCTTGAACTTGGATCTAAGCCTTAAATAAAAATAATAACTGAAGGCGACTGAATGCTAACTAAAACAAACTATAAACTGTAGAAAATATTCTATAATGTCAATATATTGGACAAATATTTTTAATTATATTTTATATTTTATTTACTAGTTAATAGAGCAATAAATTAAATATTACAAGGTTAACCTTATGAAAACGAATATTTCCCAAGTCATATTCGCCTTAGCCAAGTCCCACTGTATTCATATATCTCTGAGCAATGCGGAACAGCTGGGCAGCTGGTTTAAGTCCAGATATCTGGCCTGGATGCGGGACATAGTAATGCGGCATAAGTCGGGCATATTTAGTGGGTTTTATATGTTAGTATGAGGGGATGCCGGGCGAGCAAGAGGAGTGAGGAGAGCATAAAACGAGAGCAAACGACTAAAAGGCTCTGGCTGTCGTCGAGGCCAGATAAGATTAAAAACAATTTTATTGCAGCTCTTTAGTTGGACTCGCTTGGCTGGCTGGCTGGGATCCGAAAACCGAAGCCGAGGCACGAACCGAAACTGAAACCGAAACCCAAGAGCCTGTAATTTAATTAATTTAATTTTTATTCAAAAAAATGCCTTTTGATAAGCGCAGACAAAGTTGAGGCCCCACAGCCTGAGCGGTGGACAGGCTCCCACATTCCTTAACGAAAACCGAGGGAAAAGGAGGCCGGAATGATTGTGGCTTAAATCGATTAATGCCCCTAATCTGAGCCAAGAATCTCCTCCGGTGCTGCGGCGGTGGTGGGATCTTCTGGCTCTTCATTCAGGCCACTCACTCACTCGCTCGGCCCCTCTCGCTCGCTCATTGATTCATTAAAGATTTTTATTAAAAGGTTTTAATACTCCCATTAACTCCACACGATCTCACACACACGATCGGGCCGCAGCCTCGTACTGCCATTGGTCAAGTTTTAATGCCCGGTTCTTCGGATCCCCGGAGCTGGCGCTTCTTTTTGCGCTGTCATCCATCGTGTCATGTTTTGTGCTTTTTCATGCCGCCTCTTTTTCATTTTCTCCTCGGGCCCATCGCGTCTTTTTTGTGGAAAGTGTGAGAAAGGAAATATCTCCATTGTGCGATCAGCCGGGCGATCAGCGATCAGCGATCAGCGATCGACAATCCACAACAAAGTGCAGCCCTATGCAGCATTAATTGTGCCACAAAAGATCAACAAGTCAGGGCGTTGATGATTGGCTTCATCTTCATTAAGATCGGATCGGATGGGTTTTTCGGACGGAGATTGCTGCCCGTGGATTCACCTCGCCGCAGGAATGTTAAAAACGCAAACGCACACTTAATTTCCCTTTTTTTGGGCCGCTACAAAATATGGTTTTGTTCCTTAATGTTTCACAATTTGTTGTTGGCTCGGGCCTAAGAGGTTCTAATTGAGATGGAGTCGATTCGACCTGAGTCTAGGCATTAATTGAATTGACAACCCCCAGGCCCAAAAACTGACACAGAAAACAGCAGCTGGCGCTATGCCAGTAACATAACACTGTGGAAAAAATGATCAGATGTAGATCTATACAGAGAGATATATATTCGTAATGGAGAAAATGTATTCACAGAAATGTTTTTCGATTTCTCTGCACTTATTTTTATATTAGGGTTTTATTAAAATTTTAGCTAAGAAGTTTTTGGATATTTTATTTCTTCTCGAAGAGACTTTACCATCTAAGAATCTGTTTTTAAGGTATTTTTAACCTTCTTAATTTTTTTAAATTTTCATCTTACAATTCTTAAGAAGCTCTAGTAGGGAATCAAGAATGTAACATTTATACATATCTAAAAAAAAGGTTTATACAATGTTATTTATTTACTCCTTTAAAATTTTTTGTATTTATAACTTTGAAAATTTAATATTACTAAAATATTATTCCATTCAATTTAATTGAATAATAGGTTTTAATATATGTATTTCTTTCCTGTGTATCAACTGCGATCCGATCAAGGAGTGCTCGCTTCTGGCTTCGACTCCAACTCCAACGCCAGCACCGTGTTGGACCATTAAGCGACCAAAGCGGGCCAAACCTGAACACGGAAAAAGGTTAAAAGGTTCAACATTTCATTGTTGCTGTTGCCTTTGAATTAATTTTTATTGTTATTGTCTTTTTTCTCTTTTTTTTTTCGTTGGTTGTTGCTCGCTCTCGGGCTGTGAACTCAATTAAATGAAACGCCAGGCGATCCGATCGGAGATGTCATCGGTTTTACAGTATGGAAAGCAGCGACGGCAGCTGGTGGCGCCTCCAAAAACCGGAGCCTTATTTTTTTCTCCTTTCTGGTGTGACATGTGGCGACAAATTGAGGTTACGTATGGCGGAGGGATCGGATGGGGCTATCCCACGATCTCCAGCTGGGGTGTTGATGTGTGGCCAACTGAGAGCGAGAATTAATCAAGGTTATTAGCTTTGATGGGTTAAGGCAGGTCAGTAAGGGCTTTAGGGGTTAGTTAAAGCAGATAATTAGTGAACAATGAATTCATTATAGGAATAACCAAGGAAAGCCAGAAATACCTTCTCACAAGTGTAAACAAATAATCCAAGACATTCTTCACCTTCCATCAATGAATCCCGAATCTATTTGATCAGCAATGCAATTCCTCTATCTCTGCCGCCTGCTGACCATCATTATTGCCGTGGTAATTATCATGATCACGGATGATGGGCTCCGGCTAAGTGCCGTGCGCTCCACTAGCACAGCTCAATCTCAATCTGCACCCAAGCCTGGCCAGAGATCGCCCCTGGGTCAACATCTCAGGAGCAGAAGTGGAAGATGCGGCAAACCGAACCCAAGCCGGACCAACCGAGCCAACCGAACCAATCAAGCGATAAAACATCCAAAACTATGCAAACAGAGAGAGACAAACAGCAGGCCTGCAGATCGTGTGGATGTCTATATGGATTCGGATTCGGATGACTGGCCCAGGGGCGATCAGTGAACGGGTAGAGATCTTGGCGATCGGTAAATTTGAAAGAAAATTAAATCCGTAAATGAGGAAATCAAATATCGTAAAGTGCGCAGTCTTGGTGGCAAGTGGATTTCATGGATGAGGCGGCGGCGGCGACGGCAGCCGGCCGGCCAGGAGGATGGGATGGTCCGGGTGTGGGGGCCTGGCTGGCGGAGAGCCAGGCACTTGCTATGCCCATCTTCCCATGAATGTGAGCAAACAGAGAGCCGAGAGGCCGCGAAAGGGAAAGAGATTTTTAGCGTTTTGCCGCCTAGACCCGAACACAGGCACTGGAAACAATTAATTACCAATTACCTTTTTGAAGTTATTTTTTAAATATTTATAAATATATAAAAATAAAGATAACTTTTTCTACTACTTTATAAATTTAAAAGACATTTTATTTTGGCTTAAAAAAGTGCAGCATCTTTAAAAAGAATAAAACTACCTAAAACTTCGTATATTGGTTATTCAAAAACCAGACTAAATATAAATCTTACGCCCGTTTCCATAATAAAAAGGAAGATTATTTTTCTATCTGAGAATTAAATTCAAAAAATCCTATGATTTAATAGAAATATCTAATAAAAATTCTAATGATAAATAAAACAAGCTCCTTTATTTTTTATTCACTGTAAATAAGGTCTCGTACATCCACAAATATTCTACAATAATATTAATCAAGTTTTTAATGACCTTTTCAGTTTAAAAACTAAGAAAATTTTTAATTTATCGTTCGCTATAGTTACAAGTTTATATTCTTATATATATTAAAAATATATTCACATTATTTTTTTTTGAGTGACTCTTCGCCTACTACTCCTGCACCACCTCTTTTCCCTCCTACCTCCGTCGCCTGCTCCCACTCCTCTTCCGATTTGTTTGCCCAAAACATTTCTCAATTCGCTGATGCATTTTATGAACGCGTGCAAGGCGCTGTACAAACAAAGGGCTAAATGCATTCTTAACCTTTTTTTTCCGCCCTGGCCCTTTTCCCTACCTGTATTGGCCATATATAGCACGGATATATGTGCATATAGCCTGGTATATGGGGTTAAGTCGTGGCGCGTGAGTTCTTCAAATTGACACAGCAAACAGAATTGGGAATTTGAGAATTTGTTAAAAAAACAGAAATCAGAATGCACTTTTCTTTTGGGCCAAGAGGCAGGGAAAATGAAAATGGCTTAATTAGTTGCCGACGTCGGTTGGAAACCCTTGAAGAATTCAACTTTCCCGCTCACCGACTGACAAAATATTTGCCAAACTCTTTTGACAGCTGTCAAGTGGTAAGCCGGAAAATGGAAACGTAGCATTTAATTCTCGTTTCGGTTTTAGTTTTTGGGGATCTGTTTTTTCCCCGGCTATGCAAATTTGCCGAGGCACTTTGTGTGTGGTTGGGATCGGGATCGGGATCGGGATCTTTCCCCTGTCAAACTCCATTTTCCAGCTCTTTCTCTTTTATGCCTGAGAGCGCACTTGAAAATAGAAAGAAACTGTTTTTTCGGTTTTCCTTTTTTTGCAAATGAAATTTTCGCGTTAATCTTGCACATGTGAGGAGAGCGAGCAGCTGAGCAGGAAGTGATTTTCCAATGATTAACTCTGCTGAAAGGGGATTTCTTCGGCTGCACACGATCGACACATAGATAGATAGATACATAGATACGCAGATACTTAGATCCAGGGTATATATGGGCGGGGAAAAAGGGGCTCTCAGTGATCTTGTTTTACCTTTTCGCTTATCATCAAGCAGACATTGCCGATCGGCGCCTATTCATAAAAGCGCACAAAGTTGACAATCTTACTCAACTCCTGCCGATCCATAAAGATAACTGAGATATATGCGACTTAATGAGTCCCCGTCCCCGCCTCCTGCCCTGCATAGCTGCTTTTCCTTTCTCACCGGACAAAAGTATCGATTGCACTTGGCCAAACGCGGCTAAATGAAAAACTGGTACATCTCCTATGATCTGGGGCGGCGTTTCCTTTTTTTTCTCACAAACACACACGCCGAACGACCTAGAGATGGGAGCGTGAGCAGGGCATTAGAATTTTAATCAGATTTATTTATAATAATTACAAGAAAATTCAGACTAAACTTTGAATTGTTTAGATCCATTCTCAGAAAGATATGTATCTTCATCTTCGGCTTGAAAAAACTACTTATTTACCCATTTTAGAGAAATTATAGAGAAATATGTAAATAAATAAATGCAAAATGGATATACACATTTTTAATAATGCGAATTATTTAATATAAATTTTATATATAATAACCCAGCATCAAAATACCTTTTAAAAATCGCATGTAAAATTAATATCTCTCATAACAAACAAATCTCCGTGACTGAGAGCCCAATCACGTGCCCATCTCTGACACAGGTACAATTTGTCTGCTCAAGAGGAAGCAGGGCGATGTGGCAAGAAGCGGCAGCAACTTTGGCGGTCCTTTTCCAGGAAGTTGCGCCTGGCGTGCGCGCTCATCGCAGCTGCCATCCAGCCATCCAGCATTCAAGCAATCCCAATCCCAGCATCCAGCTGAACTCTCATTCACGCGAGAGCCTCTGGCCGTCTCACTCTGCGCCTACCTGTCTCCCTCGTTCGTATCTTAAGTTTTATGCAAATTAAGCAACAGCAGCAGCGGCTGCATCAGCAGCTACGTGAGTTTTTAGCCTACTTTATGGGCATTGCTCGGTGTCAGCATCTTTTCGATGCAGTGATGTCTCCTAAAAAATACAAAAAAGAAGTAGAAGCTGTTCAATTTAAATAATAATAAAATATTAAATAAAGATATGAATATGACTATAAAGTCAAAAAAAATATAAGGACAAGGAACAGAGTCTTTTATACTCCACAAAATAACATTATAATAGCCACATACACCCAGAAAAATTCATGGACTAAAAAGCTGCCAAATTGCCTAAAAATTTAGTCCATTTGACCTAAAACAGAAGTCGAGGCAGTTATTGCCTAAAAATTTTCAAAAATGCCATATTTTTAGGCAATAGAAACAGGCCTACATTTTAGGCAATTTTTGTCCATAATGCCATATTTTTAGGCAATTTATGTCCAAAATGCCATAATCTTAGGCAATAGAAACAGGCCTAAATTCTAGGTAATTTTTGTCCTAAACCTTAATTTTTAGGCAAAATAAACCTAAAACTTAATTTTTATATAATATTAATTTTATGTTTTAATACAACCATTTAAAATAATTAAGGTGGTGTATTTCAAAATGCATACAGTATTTATTTTTACTGATGCAGTAGGGACTTGCTACTTCCGTAGCAAAAACATATCTAAGAGTTGGCCGTTAACCGCCACTCCATGCCAGGGATGTTAGAACCAGTTGGGAATTAAATGCCCACACGCGAGAGACAATTTTGAGGCATCCCATTGCCTAAAATTTAGGCATCCCATGGACTAAAAATGAAATTCTTAGCTATGGGTTAATGCCTAAATTTTAGGCCTACAATTCCTAAAATGTAT
>VNJW01001570.1:0-17941 GCA_008042615.1 Drosophila auraria | reverse complement strand
ACTGGAGGAACTTGCAGGAACCACTTCAGTCCACTGGAATCTCATAGACTGAAGCCACAACTCGGATGCAGACGCATCAACCCGTCTCTTCTTAAACAAGTCTCTTATGATCCCGAATTCACATCACCTGGCTCTGCCAAAGAAGGAGTAAGTGGAGGCGGTCGCGCCCCCGGAGGAGAAAGATAAATCTGGGTATGCGCCCCACCACCGACCAAACCGCCTCCGCTTCCGTTAAAAACATGAAGCGAATTTAGAAAAGTGAGAAGATCCCTGCGCACCGTCGCTGACGCGACTGCTGCGCACCAACGTCCTTCTGTCCACAGGGCTCAGCTATCTGAAGGTGTCAGCTTGCAAGCTATTGCAATGCCCAAGTAGAGTTTTACAAAGCCGAGCAGCTGCAGAGAAAGTGGTCGGCTAGGAAGAGAGGACGCTCTTTACGAAGGAGGCTAGGATCGTCCAGAAGTGCAATAGCCAGTTCAATCCACAGACCGCTAAACGAAATATATATTAAATGCTAATTTGTTTACAAAACGTGGAGAAAATCATTAATTTGTTCAATATTTATTAAGCCAGCCAATTTCATTTGTTCAAAAAACAGCTGGCTAGTGGTGATAGTTGGGGAAAATCACACATCGATAGGCAGAAAAAGACTGAAATAATCGATAATATCGAACAAAACCACGAAAAAGCAACTTTTTCTCATTTTTGTCACCACTAGATTCCTATACCTAATACACAGGGAAAAAGCTGCTTTTTGGGGAAAAAGCAGAATTGGAAAAAGCAACTGTAGTAGAAACAGGGCCTAAAAGTTATGATTTTTGCAACGCAAAAACTCAAATGGCCCCACTGTGCGACGGTGGAGCTGGGATAAAATTGATTCTCAGTTCATCCATTTTTTTTTATCTTTTAGGAAAATACATCGATTAAATCGGAAAAACTCTTATTAATTTGTTTTTAATGTATAGAGATCAATTTATGGAGATCATATATTTATACATATAAAAAGAAAACCAAAAATGCAATAGTAAGTAAAATATTAAAAAAAATAGTAAAAATAGTCAAATACAATATACATATACAATGTTAAAAAACATAAATTCAAAAGAAATATGTTTTTATTACATAAAAATAAAAAAAAGACTTTATTTCCAAAGGGCCATTGATTTGTGCTTGCAAAGCTTGTTTACAGTTTAAGGTTTTAGAGCGGTGCGTCAATCTGCTACAATACATCCAGCCCGAATTCTGATTCGGTGGAGCTTTCCAGTGGACTAGCAAGCTATAGAAAAGCGAAACTATCGCAAAATGTTCGTATGCGAAGTCGGAAACGATACAAGTAAGCAAGCGTTTACAGAAGTCTCCCTAAATGTTTGCGATATTTTTGCGGAATTTAGAGCGCTAATGGGTTGTTCATTTGTCGATCTACAAGAGGAGGGCGGTTCGACTCCTGATTAAGGCACCGCAATTTTTTTTAGCGAATTTTAATTTTGTTTATGCCTGGTACCCATAGGGTTCAAGGGTATTATAAGTAAGTGCCAACCGAGAATGTATGTAACAGGCAGAAGGAGAAATCTCCGACCCTATAAGGTACATAGATATATTTTTGATCAGCGTCACAAGCCGAGACGATTTAGCCATGTCCGTCTGTCTGTCCGTGTGAAACAACAGATCTCAGAGACTACAAGAGCTAGAGTTACCAAATTTGGTGACAACATTGGAATCTATTGCACGCAGATCAAGTTTTTTTTAGAATTTGGTCACGCCCACTTCCGCCCCCAAAAAAAGTAGAAAACTTTATATAAGAGTCGTACATTTTGGTCAAGTAAATAGATTCAATAAATAAGTAGGCCCCTGAAAATCATAAAAACCTTATATAAGCTATAGCCGTTATTTCCGGTTTAAAGTAAATAGGTAAAACAAATAGCGAATGGCTGATGTTTTCTGAAAATTTCGGTAAAATCGGATGATAAACATGGGAGATATAAGCAATAAAGTTAGAATTTTAACACATCCCCCTAAGACGCTGCTATTGCAAGCTGCGTTGCCTGTAGCCGTCTAGGTTGTTGGTCCGAGCCCTGAACGCGAATAAAACGTTCTATTTTTTTTTTTTTGTATTTTTATACCCGGTACCCATAGGGTACAACAGATCTCAGAGACTACAAGAGCTAGAGTTACCAAATTTGGTGACAACATTGGAATCTATTGCACGCAGATCAAGTTTGTTTTAAAATTTGGCCACGCCCACTTCCGCCCCCAAAAAAAGTAGAAAACTTTATATAAGCTAGAGTCGTACATTTTGGTCAAGTAAATAGATTCAATAAATAAGTAGGCCTTTGCAGACGTTTCTGAAAATTTGAGTAAAATCGGATGATAAACATGGAAGTTATTAAACAATAAAGTTTCTTCTCCTCTTGAGTCAAAACGGCAGTAGCGAAAAAAAAGTGTTGCGTGCTTTCGGGCGCAGTATTAATTCGTAATGCAGCTGCGTACAGCTGCAGAATTTGTCTCTTTTAAACTTTGCTCAACATGTTTTTGGCAAAATTTGTCCTTATTTGTCAACATTTTGTTTTTCCCATGTCCGTGTGCTATTTAATTTCACGCACAATACTTTGGGTACCGGGTATCTCACAGTCGCTCACTCGACTGTAGCTTTCTCACTTGTTTTCTTTTTCTTTTTTTATTATACCCGGAGAACAACTAAAAAAAAATTTAGAATTAAGATGCAAAAAAGAAAACATTTTGGTTTGGTGCCGGAATTGAACTCGGGCCCATTCAGTAAAATGTGAATGCATCGGCCGCTTAGACAACTGGGCAATTACCTATATTACATATTGGAGCGCAATTATCATAGAGATTGATTGTTGACCCAAAAAAATGGCGCCAGATCTGTAGAACAGAAAGCGTAAGCAAGAAATGACAAAAATAACAAATTTCTCTTTCATAACCCAACTTTGACAGAACTGATATAAAATGTATAAATGGAATAAAAGGGAGAAAAAATAAATAAGAGTCTAAAATAAAAATTTTAAAAAAATTCTTGCATTTTGCGGGATTTGAGCTCAGACCTTTCTTGCATCAAAAACGTTTGCCCAGCGCTTAGACCGCTACGCTATGCATGGGAGCTAATTCGAGCACCGATTTACTTTAAGAAGTACCGAAGTAGTATTATATAGTATGTATAACTTCAAATTGCCTTTTAATGTAAAGCACGACCGGTACCTAGGGTATCTCACAGTCGAGCACACTCGACTGTATCTTTCTTTCTTGCTTTTTATGAGTGTGATAATAGATGCCTCTTTCACTGCCTTGCAAATATCATGGAAAAATTATAATACCCTCTGCAAGGGTATAATAATATTTAATCCATTCGATTCCATTTGATAACCAAATAACGACTGTTTAAAAATATGAATGGTCGGAAAATGAATGGAGCAAAAGTGATAACTTCTCTGTTTATACCCGGTACCCATAGGGTACAAGGGTATTATAAGTTAGTGCCAATCGAGAATGTATGTAACAGGCAGATGGAGGCATCTCCGACCCCATAAAGTATATATATTCTTGATCAGCATCACCAGCCGAGTCGATTTAGCCATGCCCGTCTGTCCGTCCGTGTGAAACAACAGATCTCAGAGACTATAAGAGCTAGAGTTACCAAATTTGGTGACAACATTGGAATCTATTCCACGCAGATCAAGTTTGTTTTAAAATTTGGCCACGCCCACTTCCGCCCCCGTAAATAATAAAAAACGGTATATTAGCTATAGGCGTGATTTTCGACTTAAAGTAAATATATGGACTTAATAAGTAGGCAATCGGGGACGTGTTCTGAAAATTTGAGTAAAATCGTATGATAAACATAGAAGTTATTAAACAATAAAGTTTCTGAGAAAGAGAGGGAGAGAGCGCACTGCTTAGGAATAATTTCGCGTGTCTGAGCACTTAGCTTGTGGTCGATCGGTTGATTTATATGAATATGTAAAAACCAACATGTGAAGTGTAAAATGTGTAGGCAATGTTAAAAAAATGTACAAACTTTGATATTGTTCAATTCTACCGAAAAGAATCGACTTTCAATGATCCAATTGAAGACTGCAAGGGTATATTGAAACTTCGACTTACCGACGCCAGCTTCCTTTCTTGTTTTATTTGTATTCATTTATATATGCACAGTACTTGCATAAATATAGCATATAAACACAGAACACAAAATTCTTACAAAATGGACTACTTTTTAGGAAAATTTACTTTTTTTCAGGACATAAATTCTTTATAATTTAAGGCTATAAATTTCAAATTTAACCCTAGCGTTAATCAAGTGGACAATGGCCATAAAATTATATTTAAGGTCATGTAGGTTCCTTGATTTTAGGAATTTATTTTCTCTGAGTAGATATAGTTTGTTTTAAAATTTGTCCACGCTCACTTCCGCCCCCGAAAATCATAAAAAACGCTATAGTCATTATTTTTGGATTTAAGTAAATAGATAAAATAAATAAGTAGGCATTTGCGGGCGTTACAGCTTGTAATACAGTTTGTGTGTGCTTCTTCTTCTTCTTCTATGTTGAGAGCGCAAGTGCGTGTTGCTCAAAATGTTTCTAGCAACATTTGTCTTCATTTGTCAACATTCATGATCTATTTATTTCACCCACAATGCCTTTTACTTGTTTTAAAACGGATTAGTTCAGAAGTAATGAGAGTGACAGTGCAATAATAAAAATTGTAAAAATATATTTAGGGTCGGTGGAGCAAAAAGCGCGAAATTCGCTGTGTGTTTAAGCTTTAATTACGCGTCGAACGACAGCTCAATCATCCCAATCCGATACTCCGATCAAAAGATATTCAATAAATACGATTTTAACGGCCTTTCCGAAATGAAAACGTTTGTCTTGGTTTTTGCCTGTTTGTCGTTCTGTATGAAATCTTCATATAACAGTCCTGGAATCACTTTTCTTTATTTAACAGCTCGACCTGAACATCTTTTGTTCTACGACTTTTTGTTTTTCCCGGTAGTTGGGCGGGAAAACAGCTAAAACGGCTAGATGTTCCGCACCCATAACTTCAAAAACGACTATGGTTGCTATATGTCGTTGGAAAGGTATTTTGAAAAGATAATTACTTTGCCTTGACAAAATTTATGTTATAAAAATATTTAAATATTTATAATTAAAATACATTTTTTATTTAGTTTTTGCAATTTTTTTTCAAATGGCTCAAGATTGCTCAACTTTTGGTATACAACACATATCTGTTAAAATTTGCTTTCTCATTAAAATTAGCAGCAAAGATCCTATATACTTAACTGTTTGTTTAAAAATACATGTAAAGTCATATAGAGTTGTGTACAAATGCAATATACTTTTAAATCTTCTAACAAAAAACAAACCTAAAATATTATAATTAAAAAAAACGATTTAAAATTTTCATTTTTCTTTTTAACCACTTTTTTCCATTCCCGCTAGTCTCGCGGGAAAACGTAAAAAAAACAGATTTCGCGCGTCCTTAACTTTTAAACGACTAAAGTTACAAAAACGTGCAGCATACGTTTTTAAAACACAATCCTTACGACTGGAGTCAAACACCTCCCTCTTTACTCGCCTGTGCCGAAGGAACGGAAAACAAGAGCTGCTTTGAATGCTTGCGTTTGTTGTAATGATTCTACCTATCTTTTCGGCGATGGCTGAAACAGAGATAGAGGTTGCCACTTCTCCACCAGTGCCGATACCTTTCCCGCTTCTCTACAGAAATCTCTGGTCTGTTTTTCTTCTTAATATAATCTTCCACGGCCGTTGTACTCCTGACTGAGCAGTAAACTTAAGAGCAAAACTTTCCAGGATTCGACTTGAAGGTGTTTTCCGCGATTTTTGTTTCCCAACATTTTTCTAATTTGTATATTTTTTTCACAAAAGTGACAGTTCAGTGCTTTACAGCACTAATCGATACATAACAGTAAAGTTAACAGTGCAATGTTATTCTTTCACAGTCAGATACATTTTTGAAGGGCAGGAAATCAAATTGTTTTTATCTGGTGACTAATTTTTCCGGACAGGTAGTTATCAGGCAGTTTGACAGGGAGGCTAGGAACCGGCCCTTAGTATAGAAGTAGTGTTCTCAGTTTTAAGTTTAAAAACATTTAATTTTAAGAATATTTGTTCTCAGTTTCAATCCTGAGCCAGTTTGTGCCAATTTCGAACTTTTTGTACACAACATGAGGAAAAATACTTAATCAAAGAACTTCAAGAAAATCTGTACTCAAAATAAGAAGAAAACATTTTTAAGAGAGCTCCATCTTAATTTTAAGATGCCACAATTCTTGCTGTGCAGGCTTTTGCCAATCTTTTTATTCTTGCACCCCGGTATGTTTTTTTTTTCACCTGGACGACGACCCCATATTCACGACTTCAACCATTTGAGGGTTGATATCTCCCTCAATGACTGTCCGTCGGGATACCCTGATGCCTTGTGCATTCGTCTAGTCTAAAAGTAGAGCTATAGCTTAAATATCCACCCCGATCGCGAGACACTCTTTCGGCCGCCTGTTGCTGCTGCTTCAGATTTGCTTACACCGACACTAGGTGTCGGCTAAGGGTGTAGATACCAGGGTGCACAGGGTGTTTCATTCCGTCAGAAAGCTTTTGTTGGCGAGTGTACTTGACATGCGCAAAAGCTGCCATAAATTGCTAATAGCGCCCACACTTCCCGGCACACTGCAGCTTCCTGGTTGCCTTGCAGTGGCTATATCGTTGGTAGGCTAGTATCTACCACACGCCGTAACACGAAACATCCCTCGGATGCGGGAATGGAAAATGACGCATAGTGTTTGCTGACCGCGCCGCCATCGGGTGTGTGCGTGTGTGCGCTTACGTGTTGGTGTGGTTGTTGCATGTCGCGAACAATGTTTGAACAAGTAAGAGCTACATTTGATTTGTTAACTTCACCTAAGATATGCTAAGGAGTTTCGAGTCGAAAAATAAGTCTTAGAAGATCAATAACAAAGCTCTTCTGCCTTTAAAAATAATATATGGACTGTGGGTGTGCTTTGCCATGTGTCACTGTAGTAGTGGGTTTAGCTTGCATTTGCCAGTTTTTCGCTGAAATTGTATTTCAAAGGTCATAGCCCACTTTTTAGGGTTTCCGGACTGGTAGCGCTTTAGGGAAAAGACTATTGTTTGGGTCAAATATAACCATACAAAAATAAATATTTAGACCGACATATTTTCATCGAGTATGTATACCACACCAATAATCCGCATCTTATGGTTATGGATGTAACTTGCCTAGCCTGGCATGCAGTTGACTTTTTCGCATGGTTTGGCTGCTCCGTTCTTTTTTTTCTATGCTGTATATGATTGACTTTCTCCTCTGCTTGTACTTGTGTCCGTAATTTAAATAAAAAATGTTATCCGTCAAAATATATAATAAGAAAAAACTAATTATGTTCTGAGAGGTATTTGGATTTTTATAAATGCTGCGCAGTGATCAAGTCAAATACAATTATGTTGACCTAAAATTAGCAGCCAAGTTTTGGTGTGATTGATTACATTTATGCTACCACTTTAGCAGTAACAGCTGAAAGCGGAATAATGACAGACAACGACGTCGTTGTCCCACTTTCACTTCCGCCACCTTGTCTCCATCAACTCTGATGCTAAAGTTCCTATCGCATATCGAGAGGTGAAATCGTAGCACGCTGCAATGTAGAGGAGGTTGCAGTGTTTGAGTAAGGGGAAATCTCCTTTATCGTAAAAAAAAAAAGATTTAATGGAAATAATTTGATTAGATTGTAATTAAAAATCAATATTTTGAGAAAAATGGCTCTGAAAATTTGTTCTTCTTGACTCGAATTAGTTCAGAAGTTTGGAAATTTGTTCCGGTACCCATAGGGTATAAGGGTATTATAAGTTAGTGCCAAACGAGAATGTATGTAACAGGCAGAAGGAGAAACCTCCGACCCCATAAAGTATATATATTCTTGATCAGCGTCACCAGCCGAGTCGATTTAGCCATGTCCGTCTGTCCGTCTGTCTGTCCGTATGAAACAATAGATCTCAGAGACTATAGGACTATGTGGACTAAGGAGAATAAGAAGAAACTTTATTGTTTAATAACTTCCATGTTTATCGTCCGATTTTACTCAAATTTTCAGAATACGTCCGCAAATGCCGACTTATTTTTTTATCTATTTACTTTAAGCCAAAAATTACGACTATAGCTTATATAAGGTTTTTTACAATTTTCCGGGGCGGAAGTGGGCGTGGCCAAATTTTAAAACAAATTTGATCTGCGTGAAACAGATTCCAATGTTGTCACCAAATTTGGTAACTCTAGCTCTTATAGTCTCTCAGATCTGTTGTTTCACACAGACAGACAGGCGGACATGGCTAAATCGACTCGACTGGTGATGCTGATCAAGAATATATATACTTTATGGGGTCGGAGATGCCTATTTCTGCCTGTTACATACATTCTCGGTTGGCACTAACTCATAAAACCTTTGTACCCTAGGGGCTGGTATAATAAAATTGATCATTTAAGGAAAAAGTCCATGTCCGTCTGTCCGCCTGTCCGTCCGTCCGTGTTGGTAATAGCATTATTACACTACATTAAAAATTTCATTCATTGAAGTATTCATCAGAGGCTTGACAGCAACCAGGGTTTTACCAGGGTTATACCTTCAATGACAAAATCGATAGGTTTAAAAAGAATAATGCCAGAAAAATAATGACCTCGACAACAAATACCGTCTCTAATGCATAAAATTGTATCTAAAAAGTATACTGATGTCTTATTAGACCAAACGGTCTCACAAAATATATTGCTTTTTGCACAAAATAAGTAAGTTTTCGTCGGCATTGTTTTTCCGCCGTGAAATTGGGCAATTAGTAGAAATTTACTAAATCTATGTACAAGAGGGGGTTTAAAAATCAGTTTAAAAGTTTTCTTATTAAAATCTGATGGAGTGTTTGCATGAGGACTCCAAAAATTGATAATTATATACTGCGAATTCCGGCCACTGTTATTGCTTACCCTTTCAATTGGTCTGACCGCAGTAGCATTACGAAAGAAATCCGAACCAAACAAGGTTTCAAGGTTTTAATGAAGCCGTCAATTAATGAAAACTTAAGCATAAGCAGATCTCAGAGACTATAAAAGCCAGAGTTACAAAATTTGGTGACAGCATTGGAATCTGTTGCACGCAGATCAAGTTTGTTTTCAAAATAAAAAACTTAATATAAAGTATAGTTGTGATTTTCGGCATATTGTGAAAAATATATATACATATATGTAGTTATTTGCAATTAAAAATGTATATCCCAGAATAACAACAAAAACAAGCTTTTGCTGGAGGCACTTCACTTAAATTGAGAAAAAAGAAATAAACAAAGAAAAAACTAAGAATTATTTACATCGAAAAACATTGCCCAAAAATTATTTATTTTTGTAGTCTTAATTCCTTTTTATTTAAATATCAAAAAATCTCAATAACAAATTTAATAGGTTTCTGAAAATTGAATTACGAAAAATAACGGAGTGGGTTGAAAACATCGATGCATCGATGTTTCTAGGCGATATTTCACACAACATCGATGTATCATTTTGCAAACAACGATGAGCATCGAAATCGAAGTTTCGACCCAAATTTACATCACTAATGCAAGTTATTAAACAATAAAGTTTCTGTGCTTGCTTCTTGTTCTTCTATGTTGAGAGCGCACGTGCGTGTTGCTCAACATGTTCCTAGCAACATTTGTCTTTCTTAGGTGTTGGTCAGCATGTTTCTAGCAACATTTGTCTTCATTTGTCAACGTTTTCTTTTCTCCATGTTCATATGCTTCATTTCCCCCACAATGCTCTGGGTACCGGGTGTCTCTCAGTCGGTCACACTCGATTGTAGCCTTCCTACTTGTTTAATTTGACCTATAGAAAAATTTTTCATTTAATTTTAGCTTTACATTTTTCCATTCATTTTCTACTAGTGCATATAATATGGTCGTCCAAGTTTTATAAAACAATCAAAAACTCTGCATTTGTAAATATTTGAAATTACCCGGAAAAATAACTTAGAGCTAATCTAAGAAATTATTAAGGTACATTCGACTGTACCCGGTACCCAGAGCTTTGTGCATCAAGTTAAATGACAAGTCCGTTTCGTCGTTTTCAGGGCGAATCTTTCCAAAAAAACAATGAAAAACAAGAAAGAAAGCTATCTTCGGTAAACCGAAATTTGTATACCCTTGCAGTCTGCAATTGGATTATTGAAAATCTATTCATTTTGGTTACCGTTGAAAAAATATCTTAGCTTGTAAACATTTTACATCTTACATATAGAATCTTACATTTTACATGTAGAATTTTACATTTTACATGTAGAATTTTAGATTTTCATTTAAATCGACCGATCGTTTCTATGGAAGCCATATGATATACATAGATGTCCGATCTTAATGAAATTAAAACTATTAAAATTATCTTTTGTGCTTGATTTTTTTTCCAAACTGTCTTATTGAAGAAAAGTTAAAACAAAATACTGAACTAATATATATTTTTATATTTTGAATTCATTAATTCACATTAAAAAATAACAATACCTGATATTCTGTTTTTTTTTTCGAAATAGCCTCCAGAGAACGAGCTTCAGAAGCTTCATGATCACAATCCGGCCGCTCTAAGCGAGCACCAGCTGCGCGTCCAGGCCTCGCTGCAGCGCCTCAATATTCCCGACTGGTTCCGACACTATAATCAGGGTACCGGCCATGTACCAGCAGATGGCTACACTGCCGCCGCCGGCTATCGGCCGGGCAATTTTACACGCAAGCGCACACAGGAGTCCGGCCGCTGGCAGGGCCTTAACTCGAAGACGACCTCGCTCAGCTCGCTGGGATCGCATCGCTCTGACCGGAGTCCTCTGCTGCTGAGTCCTTCAGCGCATAGCCACCACGGTGGACAGAGCGGCTTAGCGGCGGTTCACGGGTCAGCGCACGCACAGACCAGCGCGAGCTCTACTCGGTGGTCTAATTTGCACCTAAACTCAACACAGACGTCGCCCAGCGTCTCTCATCGCAGCAGCTTCGCTCGTGGCGCACCCATTAACAGCAGCTTTATGTCGGTGGCAAGCAGCAGCGGAGTGCTACGCAACTCCTACCGGCAGCCTTACCTGGGCTGGCGTAGCACAGAGAAGCTGTCTCAACGGACGCCCCATGAACGGTAAGTGTGGCTTTACCTTCACTAAAAGGTGGACGTGTTCCAAAAATCCATTGTTATATATTTAAACATACATATGAATATCCAGTAGTTGAAGATGCAAGGGTAGGAAGTTGACTTAAAAAAAAACGTAAAAAAAGTAGAAGAAAATACATCCTGTTATATATACTTGTTGTAAACCATATTATAAAAATTAAACCTTAATCATTATTTTATGGTTTTGTATGTTTCTCTTAAAAAAAAAGGATTATTTTTTATTATTTTTACAAAAGTCAATTTGCATTATTTAAACTTTATAAAGTTGAGCTAACTGAACGAACAGAGGCAAACAAAATTGTTGGTGGCAGGTACAGGAGCAGAAGGAGCCATCTTAGACCCCATAAAGTATATAAATTATTTATCAGTAGACCTCGAATTTTGTATATTTCCATATAAGTCATCTGATTAATACCAAACTTTCTATTTATACGTTTTATTGCTCAAATATAATAAATTTTAAGGCAAATGCAAATATGCAAAACAATATGTAAGAAATATGGAAGATATATGCAAAATATGCTGAATATACATAAACAAAGCATATACAAACAAATTTCATATTTATTTACTAGATCTGAAAAATATCGAAGATTTCGATGCTTTTACACTTTAACAACGTAACACTCTGGTCCAGCCGACCACTAATTGTCTCATAAAAAATTTATTTAGCCATTTTCGGACCATTTTTCCAACTGTAGTCGATCTAGCAACCCAAAAAATTGTCTCTGGCGAAAAAATTGTACCTACAAAATACAATTTTTAGAAGCAGCACTACCGCTAGCGTCAAAATAATTGTAAGGCTAACTTGCCGTCTCTCTCGCACTCATTAGAAATCCCATAAGGGAAAAATTTTTACAATAAATTGAGGCTATAAATTGAATGTGTAATTTTAGCCTTAGGATTGACTTAACTCAAATAATCATATTCTATAGCTTCAATATACTTGCACACTGCTCTGCAAAATTTATTACAACGTGAAAACAAACAAGAAAACGAACAAAATTAAAAAAAAAACAAGTGGGAAAGCTACATTCGAGTGTGACCGACTGTGAGACACCCGGTTCATGGACATGGAAAAAAGAAAATGTGGACAAATGAAGACAAATTTTGCTAGAAACATGTTGAGCACCACTCAAAAGAAACAAATTTTGATAGGAACATGCTGAGCAATAGCCACCAAAGACAAATGTTGCTAGGAACATATTGAGCAACACGCAAGTGCGCTCTCAAAGTCTCTCTCTCTCTCTTTCTTTAAAAACTTCTATGTTTATAAACCGATTTTACTCAAATTTTTTTCAGAACACGTCCGCGATTCCCTACTTATTAAGTCTATCTATTTACTTGAAGCCGAAAATCGCGACTATAGCTTATATAAGGTTTTTTATGATTCTCGGGGACGGAAGTTTACGTAGCCAAACCCAGAATGTATGTAACAGGCAGAAGGAGGCATCTCCGACCCCATAGAGTATATATATTCTTGATCAGCATCACCAGCCGAGTCGATTTAGCTATGTCCGTCTGTCCGTCTGTCCGTCCGTCCGTGTTGGTAAATAGATATCAGAGACCATAAGAGCTAGAGCCACCAAATATGGTGACAGCATTGGACGCAAATCAATTTTGTTTTAAAATTTGGCCACGCCCACTTCCGCCCCCAAAAATCATAAAAAACGTTATATCAGCTATGCTCGGTATTTTTGGGTAAAAGTTAATAGATAAAGTAAATGAATTGGCTTGAGCGGTCGTTTTCTAAAAATTTTAGTATATTCGGATGATAAACATGGGAGATATTAGCAATAAAGTTCGAATTTTATGACATCCCTTGCTTAGCCTGTAGCCGTCTGGCTAGTGGTTTCGATCCCTGACCGCGTCCAAAACTTTTTTGTTACAGGCAGGCTCCGGTTTTCACTTTCACAATATTTGTTTGTTTTGTTTGTGTTTCTTCCCTTATTTTTATTAATATACACGACGAAAAACTTAAAAGTAAAATAAAAAAACAAAAAAATAAAAAATATTTTGGGTTTGTCTGGGATCGAACTACGGCCAATTTTGAAAAATTTAAATGCATTTGCCGTTTAGACAACTGGCCCATTACCTATATTACACGTGAAGCGGCCATTTGCATACTAAGTAGCTTCGACAACTGTTAACCTAATTTTGGCAAAACTGAAATAAAATTTATTTTTTTATTTTTATTAGGTGAATAAAAAGGAGGAAGTCTGAAAAAGCCAGAACTCATACCTTTCTTGCATAAAAAACGTTTTCCACTTAGGCCGCTAGGCTATGCATGGGAGCTAATTCGAGCGGCGATTTATTTTAAGAAGTATCGGAGTAGTATTATATAGTATGTATTATTTTAAATTTCCTTTTAATGTAAAACACAATCGTTTAGGTACCGGGTATATTACAGCTGAGCACACTCAACGGTAGCTTTCTTACTTGTTTTTTTGTAGAGTAGTGTAACAGCTCTGAAAAAACCAACCAAATAAAAAAATTCTAGTAAGAAAACTACAGTCGAGCGTGCTTGACTGTGAGATACCAGGTACCCAAACTTTTACTTCCCGAACAAACAATCTGTGATATTTAAATAATCGTTAATTAAAACTAATCGCAATAAATAGTACGCTTTTTTAACTATTTAAAGCTTACACGACGCACCAAGACTCGCTCGATCGCAGCCAACGAATAATATTTTTAAGCGTGTGCCAAATGTAAAGCGATTGGTACTCATTTTTCGTGCACATTTCGCTTTATCTCTTTTTAGAGCAAAAGTGTTGGCAAAAACAGCAAGACTTTAAGTCCCGCTCATTCCAATTTTTTTTTTTTGTTGCTTAAATAATTTAATTAATTAATGAAATTAATTAATTAATTTTCAATTATTTAATTAAATTAATTAATTTTCAATTAATTAATTAAATTTATTCAATTATTTAATTAAATTAACTAGTTTCATATTATGTTTTTCTCCTTTTTATTTAATTAATACATTTAATTTCAGTTCTACCAAAGTTGGGTAATGCAACGAAAATGTGCATTTTGTTAATTTTTGTCATTTCTTTCACGCTTTTTGTGTTTTTTTTTGTCAAGAGTTGTCGATGCATAGTTAGTATGAAAACGACCGATTTATAGGCAATATCGGTAATGGCCCAGTTGTCTAAGCGGCCGATGCGATCACACTTAGCAAAATGGCCCGAGTTACATTATACACAAACCCAAATAATTTTTTGTTTTCCATTTTTATTTAACTACCTTTTTCAGTTTTTCTCCGATTATATTAATAAAAAACAAGAAAGAAAGCTATCTTCGGTAAACCGAAATTTGTATACCCTTGCAGTCTGCAATTGGAAATTGAAAATTCATTTTGGTTACATTTAAATAAATATCTTACATTTTACATGTATAATTTTACATTTTACATGTAGAATTTTACAATTTTACGTGTAGAATTTTACATATTGAAATTAAACCCGTAATTCTATAACCGTAAAAAACTGCTATATCTTGAAATTGATTGATATACGTTATAAAATAAAAAAGTTAAAAATGTTTTTACATAAATTTCGCCATCATTCCTATATTCATATACTGCGTGACAGACAGACAGACGGACATGGCTAGATCGACTCGGCTGGTGATGGTGATCAAGAATATATATACTTTATGGGGTCGGAGATGCCCTTCACTGCGTTGCAAATTTCATGGCAAAATTATAATACCCTCTGCAAGGGTATAAAAAAAGGAAGAAACGCAAAAAAAGAATAGAAAAAAAAAAGTTTTCGGCGCGGTCAGGGTTTGAAGTCATGACCCAGACGGCTACTGGCTGCGCAACTTGCAATAGCACCGTCTTAGGGGGTGTTAAAATTCTATTCTTATTGCTAATATCTCCCATGTTTATCATCCGATTATACTCATTATTTTCAGAAAACGACCGCTCAAGTCTATTCAAATATATTATCTACTTATTTTATCCAAAAATAACGAGCATATCTTAGTTTTACGTTTTTTATGATTTCTGAGGGCGGAATTGAGTGTTCACAAATTTTAAAACAAACTTGATCTGCGTGCAACAGATTCAAATGTTGTCACCAAATTTGGTAACTCTAGCTCTTATAGTCTCTGAGATCTGTTGTCTCACACGGACAGACAGACGGACAGACGGACAGACGGACATGGCTAGATCGACTCGGCTAGTGACGCTGATCAAGAATATATATACTTTATAGGGTCGGAGATTTCTCCTTCTGCCTGTTACATACATTCTCGGTTGGCACTAACTTATAATACCCTTGTACCCTATGGGTACCGGGTATAAAAAGTCCAGCCATTAAAAAACATTAACAAAGAAAAAAAGAAATGAAGCTAATCTCGGTTAGCCGAAGTTTTTATACCCTTAAATTGAAAAAATATCGAAGTTTGTGTAACATTTACCTACACATTTTACATTTTACATGTAGAATTTTACATTTTGATTTGATTAAACCGATCACTTCTATAGCAGCTTTATGATTAAGCTGTCCGATCTTAATGAAATTAAAACCGTAATTCAAAAAAGTTATAATTTTTTTTCATTAATTTTCCCATCATTCCTATGCCAGCTATCCGATTGCGTTCCGACATATATACTAACTGCAATAAAAAGAAAACTATCTACAAACTATCTTCAGTTAGCTCAAAAGCTGATAGACTAGTTTGCGTAACAAGCTTGCTGATCAAGAATATATATATGTCGCGGATCGATATATTCGTTTTGAATTTTACTGAAACCATATACATTAAATATGATTTGAATTTGAATGTAACCGAAATCGTGTTACCATTCTGTTAGATAGAATTCTGTTCAGTGAGGCCAGCATTATTTGAACTCTCAAATGTGCATGGCGCACAGGCGCCAATCACAGGATTGTTCTAGAAAGAAAAGTAACCAAAAAAGAAAAGACGAAGGAGAGTCATTTGGTTCTAAAAAACAACGAAGGAGGTTCATTCAGCGCTGGAGTACAAGAAAAGAACGACGCGCAGGTGACTTGCAGTGCTTTCCCAACGAAACGAAATGGCAGGAAAAGGAGATCCACACCCTTCTGGGGCGTCAGCTCCGACATCTCTGACATCAGAAGATTCGCTTCACCACAAGACTTATCCGACAATTAATGGCGTGCCCTATTGGAAGCACAGACGACAATTTTCTGGATCTAATTATATCAATGCAAACAATGCAACGCAACAACAAAGGGACGTTACCGAAGTGACCCTGCGAATGCAGACCCCGCTGCTTGGTGCAAGACCGTCGATATCATCATGGCAGAGAACACTTTGGAAGGTGGCAACTCTCTGGGTGGAGGAGCATCTTAGTGGCTGTCCTAGATCTGCTACAGTGGAATAAAGTGGAGAGAATTTCGGGAACTTTTCATTCAACGATATGAAGGTGTTGAGACGCCGGCGGCCATTTTGTTGAACATGTTCAGCGGAGCCCACGAACAAACGAGTGTTTGTCTGTATATGCGAGCAGACAAGTAACTGCTAGCCAAGTGGAAGAGTATGAGCAATGAAGAGATTGCAGTATCGATCGTGCTGGCTCACGCTGCGCAACTGGACAAGCGGCTGCAAGGTCTACTATTTCAAGGTCTACGCTTTTGGCAAGCGCGGTGCTTGTCAGACACCTGACCATATCAGCGCTCCAGACCGGAAGAAGCAGAGATCGCAGTGGCAAATGAAGTGCCATGTCCAAACCTGGACATAAAATGGCAGAATTTCGAAGCAGGAGATCTGGAGGAGGAAGAGACGTAAAAAGCAATTCGATTCGCAGCAACACCGTGCCGAGGAAGGACATATCATCCGTGACCTGTTACAAAAGAGGCCCGCTGGGCAATATCGCATTCACCCGTACCATGGCCACAACATCCGCAACCAAGGGCATCCCGTACGAGAAGCGAGTGGATGTGTGTATCGTTGTCGACCCAAAGGGAATCTTGTATCTATAGGGTTAGCTCTCTAATAAAAGAGAAACTATCAAATAAGTTAGTGGGTAAGAGAATCAAAAACACAGTCCTAGCTTAAACGAAAGCTCCCTTCTCTTGGATCTTCAACGTGTCAAGCCGGTTTACTCACCAGATCCCGATGGAATACCAGGCTGTGTGCTTGGGTATTGTGCAGAGGCCCTATGCAGTCCCCTTCTAAAATTGTATACCTTATCCTTAGGAACATCCCAATTTCCCCTTATTTGGAAGGAATCATTTGTCATTCCTCTCCACAAAAAAGGTAGCAAATTGGATGCTAACAACTATAGAGGAATCTTTAAGTTGTCAGCCATCCCAGAACTCTTCGAAAACGTAATTACTTCTCCATGCCAAGATGGATTTTTTAAACGAAGATCAACGACTACCAACCTTCTGGAGCCCACTTTTTTCATTATAAGGGGCTTTCCAAAAAATTTGCAGACAGTTGTGATCTATACTGATTTCAGTAAAGCATTTGATTCTGTTAGGGCCGGTTCCTACCCTGCCTGTTAAACTGCCTGACAACTACCTGTCCGGAAAACTTAGTCACCAGATAAAAACAATATGATTTCCTGCCCTTAAAAAATGTTTCCGACTGTGAAAGAATAACATAGTACTGTTAACTTTACTGTTATGTATCGATTAGTGCTGTAAAGCACTGAACTGTCACTTTTGTGAAAAAAATATACAAATTAGAAAAATGTTGGGAAACAAAA